>PVIC010044492.1:0-14992 GCA_004025085.1 Thryonomys swinderianus
GAAGGTTAGCTCAGTGGTTCCGGCGCCTGCCTCACAAGCGCAAGGTCCTGAGTTCGATCCCTGGTAACCACATACAATGCTGGGCATGGAGACTCATGCCCACCAGCAATCAATACCACATACCACAGTGCTGGGCGTGGTGGCTCATGCCTGTAATCCCAGCACTCGGGAGGCAGAGACAAGAGGATTGCTGAGTTCCAGGCTTGCCTGGGCTACACAGTGAGCTCAGTGCCAGCCTGAACTACAAAGCGAGACCCTATCTCAAAAAAAAAAAAGAAAAAGGAAAAGAAGGAGCTGGAGGGTGAAGTATAAAGGTTCAACCTCACCCTGGGCTTTGCCCCTGGGAGTTACCCCTCTCCAGACAGGTCTGAGTTAGTCATAACCCCATCCAAGACTTTGCTTCCTCATGCAGTTGACAAGTATATCGCAATGGCCAAGGAGAAGCATGGCTACAACATTGAGCAGGTGAGCCAGAGCCAGACGGGCCTCTGAGGTAGGGATGGGATGGCACTGGAGCACCGGAGTCTGAGCTACTCTCTGTCCCTGGGTAGGCACTGGGCATGCTCCTCTGGCATAAGCACGATGTGGAGAAGTCCCTGGCTGACCTGGCCAACTTCACCCCGTTTCCTGATGAGTGGACCGTAGAGGACAAGGTGCTGTTTGAACAGGCCTTTGGCTTCCATGGCAAGTGCTTCCAGAGGATCCAGCAGATGGTAAAGCCCTTGCCCAGCTGCACAGGGATCCTCGCCCATTTATCCCCACCTGCTGCCCGGGGCCTGGTCTCTGGATGGGCCCCCCCAACTCTGGCCTTGCCTCCCTAGCTGCCAGACAAACTGATTCCCAGCCTGGTGAAGTATTACTACTCTTGGAAGAAGACCCGTAGCCGGACTAGTGTGATGGACAGACAGGCGAGACGCCTAGGTGGCCGGAAGGACAAGGAGGACAGGTAGGGGCACAGGTCAGTGCCGGGTGGGTACAGGCAGTGCTCCCAGCCAGTCCTTGCCTCATTCCCTCCCTGGCCCCTGTGTCAGCAGTGATGAGGTTGAAGAGGGACGAGCCGCCGTGAGTGAGGGAGAGCCAGATGCTGGAGACCCCAAGAGAGAGGTGAGGTGTTGAGAGGCTCTGGCACCCCTTGCAAAGCTGCCTGTCCTTGGGGTCTGTCTCGTCTACTGTCTTCTCTCCCTATAGCCTCTGCCCTCTCGGCCCTTGAATGCACGACCGGGCCCAGGAAAGAAAGAGGTCCAGGTGTCTCAGTACCGCCACCACCCGCTGCGAACTCGGCGACGCCCACCCAAGGGCATGTACCTGAGCCCAGAGGGCCTCACTGCAGTTTCGGGAAGCCCAGACCTTGCCAACCTCACGCTCCGAGGTCTTGACTCCCAGCTCATCTCTCTCAAGCGCCAGGTGGGGGCTCAAGGGAACAGGTCTATACTGTGTGCTGTCAGGAACTGGGGGTGGGGTGTGTGTGTGTGTGTGTGTGTGTGTGTGTGTGTGTGTGTGTGTGTGTTACCAGGGATTGAACTCATGGCCTTTCGCTTCCAGGAACTGGGGTGTGTGTGTTACCAGGGATTGAACTCATGGCCTTTTCGCTTCCAGGAATTGGTGTGTGTGTGTGTGTGGTACCAGGAACTGGGTGTGTGTGTGTTACCAGGGATTGAACTCATGGCCTTTCGCTTGCAAGGCAGGTGCATGCAGTGCCACTGAGCTGTGTCCCCCACCCCTTCCTAGGAACTGCTTTGAAGGCAGCTGAGTTGTCAGGGAGCAGGTGCAAGTGCCAAGCCGGGTTTAGCCTTGTGTCTGGAATTGGTGTCTTTTCTGGACCTTGTTGAAAAGGCAGTTTCCACAGGGAGAAAGGACCACAGCATCTCCTTACTGAGTTGTTGTGTTGGAGTGAGCTGGATGGCAGTGTCAGAGCTTTTTTGGGGGAAGTGGGAGCCTGGTGAGGTGCGCTCGCGCAGGGGGGTGACCTTCCCTCTGCCTCTCCAGGTGCAGAGCATGAAGCAGACCAATAGCAGCCTCCGCCAAGCCCTGGAGGGTGGCATTGACCCACTCCGCCCCCCTGAGGTGAGGCTGAGCTGCAGGTTTGGTTGTGGAGGGGGGGGTTCTGTCGTAGAACAGGGAGGTGGGTTCTGCATGGGAATCAGGGCTTCTGTTTCCATACTTTTTAGTCTAAGTTATTTACATTCTTTGCTCTCTAGGCCAATACCAAGTTCAACTCCCGCTGGACCACAGATGAGCAGCTTTTGGCTGTGCAAGGTGGGTCAGACATGGGTGAGAACAGAAGACCCCTGGAATGTCTCTCACCCTCCGAGGAGCAGAAGGTGGAGGGAAAGGCTCAGGGAAGTAACTAGCTCTGAGGGACGTTCACACTCTGCTGCCCTTTTGACCCTTGCAGCCATCCGTAGATATGGCAAAGACTTTGGGGCTATTGCAGAGGTGATTGGGAACAAGACTCTGACCCAGGTGAAGACATTCTTTGTGAGCTACCGGCGCCGCTTCAATCTGGAGGAGGTGCTGCAGGAATGGGAGGCTGAGCAGGACGGGGCCCCTGGAGCCCCAGTCCCCATGGAGGAGGCTAGGAGAGGGGCTCCCTTGCCAGCGCCAGCTCTAGAGGAAGATGATGAGGTGAGAAGGGGTGAGCAAAAGCCCTCAGAGAAGAAAGGCACCACCTAAGGCCTGAGGATATATAGGTGCTGTTTCTCACTCTTCTCCTCTTCCTTCAGGTCCAGATTACATCTGTCTCAACAACTGTGCCTCGATCGGTGCCCCCTGCGCCACCCCCCCCTCCGCTGCCCACCTCACTGTCTCAGCCACCCCCACTGCTGAGACCGCCCCTGCCCACAGCTCCTACCCTGCTTCGCCAGCCACCCCCTCTCCAGCAGGGCCGCTTCCTGCAGCCCCGGCTGGCCCCCAACCAGCCCCCACCGCCCCTCATCCGCCCGGCTCTGGCTGCCTC
Source organism: Thryonomys swinderianus (assembly GCA_004025085.1). Lineage (NCBI taxonomy): Eukaryota > Metazoa > Chordata > Mammalia > Rodentia > Thryonomyidae > Thryonomys > Thryonomys swinderianus. The sequence continues at coordinate 2,957 of PVIC010044492.1, forward strand.
CCGCCACAGTGCTCGCCCTGGCCCCCAGCCCCCACCCACCCTGATTGGAGCCTCCCTGGAGCCTCCAGCACCCTCACTCTGAGCCCTGGGCCCCTGTATTGTCCAGAGGCACCTGAGCACCTTTGCCTGGACATCCTTGGCTATCTCTGGTGTCAGAGGACAGAAGCAACTGGTGCTCTTCCTGGGTCTTTGAAAGACCCAGAGCTGCCAGTCTGCACAGCCTGGAGCTGTGGATGGCACTGGGCTGTCTCCTCCAGGCCAGGGTGGGCTGGGGGGGGCCTTCTGAGCTGGCCTGAGGGCAACATCACTTCTTGGCTGGGACTGGAATGGCTGCCTCCCGTCTGTGGGGGCTTGGCCTTTGGGCCTGCCCTGTGTGTGTAGGAGGTAGTGACCTTAGTGTGGGGGTTGGGAGGAGGACAGTTTAGGGTGTTGACTGTCCTTGTTCCCCTTTCCCTCCTTCTAGCAATAAGATTGGGGTACAGTGGGAGGGGTAGGGGAGGTGGGCAGAGAGGCTCCTTGGGGCCTGACAGCAGCACAGGCTGGACAGGAAGCAGGACCAGGTGGCAATGCTGAGGACCTGAGTGTGCCCCCTTGCCCCTCCCCTCGAACTCGAAGAAAGGGGGATTGGGAACTTATACAGACATGGGTCTATTTTTCAACGTTTTTAAAAAATAAATACAACCTCCTAAGCTTGCCCAGTCTTCTTTCCCTTTCCGGTCTGTTTTCTGAGGTGGGAAGGAGCAGGCCCCCCCAGCCCTGGCTGCTCCCCAGGCCCAGCCAGAAACCACTTCTCTCCTGCAAGGCAGGCTAGGCCACATCATGCCCAAGGGGGACTGAGTCCCAGTGGGGCAGGGAGAAGAAACCAGAGGAGGCAGCTCAGATTCCAAACATTCTCTTTATTACGTGTTTGATCCAGAAGGAGAAACTAAGTGCAGGGCAAGGAAGGAGGGGCTAGGTGGGGAGGGGCCACCTTGCCTGGGTGCCCCTGGCCTCCACCCCCTTTAGGAGCCAAGCCATGCCCTCCTGGTCCCCTCAGAGCACCCGGGCTGTTCCGCAGGGCAGGAAAGGGGGGGAGGAAGGGGGAGCCCTTGGTCTGAGCCGGAGCCATGGTTGGAGCAGGGGGCAGGAAGGGTGAGGTCGGCGAGGCCCCTTCTTGGGACCCAAGGGCTCCAGCTGTCACAGAGCCTGGCCTGGGACTGGAGGTGATAAACGGGGGTGGAGTCATCATAAATCAAAAAAATAATAAAATAATAAAATAAAAAATAAAACCCATCACAAAAAAATGTACAACTCAAGTGAGGGTAGGGGCAACCTCTGTAGGGCCCTCTCCCCCAATTTCTCAATAACTGAAACAGCAGAGAAATAAATTAAGGGGTGCAGTGGCTGCCACCAGCCAAGCGCCCATAGCCACCCACTCCCACACCGGCCGCAGAGGTTAGCAAGTGGGGAGTCACTTCACCCATCTGTCCCCCACCTAGGAGGGGCAGACGCTCCCGGCCCTGCCGCCCAATCCAGCCTTCCGCCAGGTGGCCTTGGAGGCCCTGGGCAGTCTCCTGAGAGGAGGGGCGACAGTGTCAGGAAAAAAAAAAAAAGGCAAGGCCGAGAGATGAGAGTGGTGTGGGAAGTCATTGCTATGGGACGAGCTGGTGCCCAGATTAATGCCAATGAAGGGGAAGCGGTGGGGAGGAGGGACGGCGAGGGGACTGTGCTTTCAGACAAAGGCTCTCCCAGAATGGAGAAGCCCAGCGTCCTGCTCAGAGACTACCAGCGCAGGCGGCCCATGGGAGCCGAGGAGTCCATCTGCCCTGCAGTCCCCTCCCCCTCTCTCAGCCCTGGGTCAACCCTCCTAGCAGGAGGGAAGGGAGAAGATGGCACAGACTTTTGAGGAGGGGAATAAACGTCCCCACAGCAGCTTGTGGAAGGAAATGCCCAGCTCTGGGGAAGGAAGGGCAGAGGATACAGTGTGTGGGAGACCTGGGCCCCCACCGCAGCCCACCCTCTCCAGGGCTACACGGCACCCCCGCCTGGCCCCTGGCCCCCAGGGCTGCAGCCCAGGGTCCTGGGAGCAGGGGAAGGCCACCTCTGGTGGTTTGCTTGGAGGGGAAGAAGGGGAGAAGAGGGGAGAAGCCCAAAGTGGGCCTGGCGGAGGGCCTGCCAGGGAACTCCACCACTCTTGCCTGAGAGTGTTCCAGCCCTGAGCCACCCTCCCGGGAAACCCCACAGATCCAGTCTCATCTGTCCCAATGGGGCAGGGAGGAAAGGTGGCCGCTGGGATTTTTTTTTTTTTTTTTGGTAATAAAAAATTTCTTGGTTTAGGCGAAATACTCTGTGCAACCGCAGTACCGAGGGGGAGCCCTGCCCCCCCTTGCCCCCTCCCCTTCCATTGCCTCCTGCGAGAGAGAGGGGAAGGGGGACTTTCTGGGCCAGGGTGAATGTAAGGTGGAGGAGAGCCATCTCCTATCCTCCACAAACATGGAAGAAAAAATGGAGAAGGGCCAGGGAGGGGACAAGTGCCAGCAGGGAGACACACCAATCCATCGCTGCAGTCTCGCCTAGGTGGGGTGCAGTGGCCAGCCCCAGCAGCCAAGTCCAGCTGGCCTGCCTCTGCTGCACCCTCCAGGCAGCCTGTTAAAGCTTCAGCTCGTTAGCTATTTTCGAGGCAATGTTTTTGAAGGCCATCGAGGTGCCTGATATCCGCTTGAACCGAACACCGTTGAGCGAAAGCCGCGGCAGTTTGCACACCTCCATCTCCCACTGCACGAAGTTCTCATGGCCTGGCGTGCCGTGCATGCACAGCAGCATGTACTTCTCGTGCAGCTCACTCTGGCAGCTGTTCGCATCCAGCACCTTGCGGATCTCCCGCATCATCTCGTTGGGCTCCATGGAGCTCGTGGTCTTCATACTCCATGTGAACCGCAGTGAGCGTGGCTTGGCCTCCCGAAATTCCTCTTTTTCTTTGTCACTGCCTCCACTGCCCACCACATGAGGTCTGTGGAGAAGGCGGAGGTGGCATCAAGCAGTGAGCAGAAGCAACCCACCCACAGGAGCCCAACCCTGGCAGACAGACCCTGAGACCAGAGAGTAGAGAGAGCACAGAGCAGCGAGCTGGAAGAGGGAGTTGTTTTACCCTGCTCCGAAGGGTAGCAAGGGGGCAAGAGGGGCAGACAGCCCTCTGGCCCTCATTTCTCCAGACTGGGATGGGGTGGGGGGTGAGGAGAAGCCAGCAAGGGTGGAGTGGGGATGAGAGTTTCATGCTGTTTTTGGTTCTTTGATTTGAGGATGGGAGGGTCAGGCAAGAAACAAAATGCATTCATTCACACTAAGCACACACTGTCCTAGAAAGCAGTCAGGGCACAGAGTAGAGGTAGCCACGTGGCAGGATCCAGGGCTCCAGCCTCCAGAGTATCGAGGACCAGAGGATAACGCCCCAGAGCTTCTGCACTGGGTCTGGGAAAGGGCAATTCTCTAGGAAGGGAGGTCCCAAGAGGGTGGGGACAGGGTAGAACCACCAGAGGACAAGCCAAGTGGCAGGAGGAAGAGAGGAGTAGGAGGCTTGTGACAAGCCCGGTGGCCTGGGCAGGGCCAGTGCTGGCTCCGGCCCTCTCACCTGAGCGTCTCCACTCGGTCTTTGCTCTCAGGTTCATTCAGGTTCCTCAAAAAACAGAGCGAGGGAGAGTTTAGTGCTGGGATCTCTCGCTCCTTCCGCTGCCGCAGACCCAGGTGAGGGTGGGTCTGGGAAGGTGCCAGCAGTGGGTGGGCAGGACCCAAACCCAAAGGCAACTTGCCTATCCCTTGCAGGCCAGCATGGGTCTACAGCATCTCATACTGGCAGCTCGACCATCCCTTCCAACAGGGAGCCTGTCCCTCCCCACACTCCCAGAGAGAGATCTGTCCCAGGAGTAGGGGCTGCTGCTGGGGAAGAAGGGCTACGGCTGCAGGCATAAGGCCCCATTACAGGCCCAGTTCGAGCAGCCCCCCCAGCCCACAGGCAGGCTCCTGCCCTCTACCGGCGAGGGAGGCTGAGAGTGGGTCCTGGCTGCACCAGGGTGCACAAGGAAGGCCTCTGGAAGGAGGTTCAGGTCTGTTTGGGGAGGAGCTGGAGGATAACAAACCTCTCTGAGGAAGCCCAGAGTGCTGAGAACTGGAGCTGCATGGTGGGCACCTGGGGCTGGGCATCTGTGGCCAAACTGGAAAAGCAGTTGCTACCTGCACTTAAAACTCCCCTACAGCCAGGCGTGGTGGTTCACGCCTATAATCCCAGCACTCGGGAGGCAGAGGCAGGAGGATTGCTGTGAGTTCAAGGCTTGCCTGGGCTACATAGTGAGCTCAGGGCCAGCCTGAACTACATAGTGAGACCCTGTCTCAAAAAATAAAATGAAACCAAACAAAACAAAGCTCCCCTACCCCAGGCCTGATGGGCGCCCTGCTCATATAGGAGAGGGGCCAGGCACCAGAGGCCAGGCAGATGCCTTGGGGGGATGGGAAGAGGTCTGGCCCCGCTGAGCGGCTTCTCCAGCTCCTGCCCAGAAGATGGCTGTCGGAGCTGGGAAACTGAGGACTGCAGAGGAAGGGAGGGATATGAGGAGGGAGAGCAGCAGCAGCACATGTAGAAGAAACACAAAGACACACTGATACACGAATGCCAGCAAGCGCACTGCGATCCGGGCCTGGCTGTGCAAGGGAAGGAGCCCTGGCTGCTCTCTCCCAGCCCCTGCAGAGCAGGCCCTACCAGCCATGCAGTGAGCTGGGGAGGAACGCGGGAGGGGAAGGCCTGAAGACCTCGTCTGGCCAGTTTTCCCCTAAGCTGGGTCACCAGGGTGCCTGCCTGGCAGTCTGTGTTCCCGACCTGGCCCTCAGTGTGGCTTGGTATTTGGCCCAGCCAGGCCTGTGGCGAGGAAGACAAGGCTGAAAGAGGCAGGAGCTGGCCCAGGAGGGAGATGCCTGAGGGAGGGTGAGGATCTCCCACTGTACTGCCAGGGCCTGGGGGATTATCCAGCTCCTGCCTCTTTGGCAGGCACAAACCATAATGCGGAGGAGGCATCCTGGAGGAGGGAGGTGACTCATCCAAATGCTGCTGGAGCAGGTTGCCGGGGCAGGGCAGGCTGGGCCGGTTCTGCAGGAGTTGCCAGAAGGGGGTGCTGTGTCCCATTCATGAGGCAAAAGCTCCTGTGTCTGAAGAGTCAGACTTTAGCTCGGGGGACCCCAGTATCCCTGCGGTACCTCTAAAGTCCTGCTGTCTCCAGGCCAGGGGTAAGAGGTTACGTAGCCCCCCAAAGTTCAGCAAGCCAGGGGGACCCCAAATGAGACCATCCAATATGCACTTTTAACCCCTGTGGGCCTCCTCAGAGCACATGCACACAAGAAGGGGAAAGGCCAGAAAAGGAGCCCAGTGCTAGTGAGAGGAGACAATCTTAAAGGGAGAGTCCCTGAAAAGGTCTCCTCTTGTTAGAGGACATGTATACCCCACCCATGAAGGCCCTTACAATCCCACACGTTCTGAGCCCTGCCTGTCTAAAGGGGCAGGGGAGGTGACCTGGGGCCCAGGTCCATTCAGAACAGTCTTCATCCCTTTAAGATGGCAGAGCAGAAAGCCACAAAGACTAGGTTAGCAGATAGAGAGGAGCAAAAACCAGAAAAGGGAGGTTAGTGTTGGAGGCAGGACACAGACACAGGACAGACACACACATACACACACACACAGCGGGATCAACGCCTACCTTCTGGCAAACCTGAAAGACAGATTTCTAAAAAAACAAACAAACAAAAAAAGACAAAATAAAAAAAGAAATAAAAAAAACCAACAAGACGATATGTGGATAAGCAGGTAGGGTGTGGGCTTCCCAGGTTCAAGGGTTGCCCAGTTTTGGAAGAGCCGCTCAGCGAGACTAGAGTCCTAGACTATATATACTTCAGGCCTGTCCCCACCCTCTCAGCAGCCCGTGAAGCTGCGCCTGCAGTGTGGGGGCAGAGTCTCCGGCTGCTCCAGAAGGGCAAGGGGCCTGACCACCCCAAGCCCCCACCTGCTGCCCTCTGAGCTGTGACCCCACAGAGGGGAGAGTGGAGACAGAGAGCATCCTAAGAAGCCAGATGTGCCTCCAACAGCCCCTCTGGTGTCTGGGCTTCCAGGTGTTCGCTGGGAGAAAAGACTCCCACCCACATCTGTACACGAAGGTATAAGAGCAGCAGGGCTGCGGGGCAGGCCACCATGGGCAGAAAGGAGGTCAAAGGGGACAAGACAAGAGACCAGGAAAAATTTTACTTGTCAGCCCAGCCTGGCTCATGCCTCATGACTTTGCAGCTGCGTCACCAAATATAAGTTTCCATGGGAACCCAGGAGAGAAAAGGGGGGGCTTTTATTTTAGCATCTGAGTTCACACTCCCTAAGAGAGGAGGCGGCATCGCCCATCTGCTTGGGGCCAGAGAATAAGGGGTGCCTGTGAGGAGTTGGGGACAGGCCTTAAAGAATGGGTCTTAGGTATATAAGGTGTTGGCAATGACCCAATTCTTAGGCTTCCTGAGACCTCTTCTAACTTTAGGACACAACCCCAGGTCTGGTGACCCTTTCCCACCTCCCAAGGGAACAGAAAAGCCCAGTGCCAGCCTCTCTGCCATGATAAGCTCCCTGCTCACCTGCGGACAAACTTGGACGTGAACTTGCTGAAGATGCTCCCAGAGGCACCCCGCCGGCCCTGGCTGTGGCCAGAGGGAGAGGCTGGGGTCACACCGTAGGGTAAATTCTGCTGGTCCCGCACCTGTCGGAGCTGCCCAGCGTGGAAGGTGCTTCGACTGGACACACCCCGAGGGAAATTAGTTCGGTCTGGGGCTCCACCACTGCTGCTGATGTTGTGGGCAGAGGGGGAGGCGACAGGGACACGCTGGGGGGCTGTGCTGTGGGAAAAGAGGTGGGGGCAAGGGAATGTGTCAGGCGCGGGGAAGCCATCACTACCGAGCACCTGAAACACCCTGTGGTGGGGATGGGGAGGGAAGATGCTAGGGGAAGAGGCAGGCATCACGGAGGACACAGAAGGATGGGAGTGACCACTGAGGACAGCGGTGAGGTCTCGTGGAAGTAGAAGAGATGGTTTAGGGACAGAGGAGGGAGACAAGGAAGGACCCATGTGTGAGAACAGTACAGGCTGGAGAGAGAGCTGGCTCCCTGGACCTTTCAAGGGGACCATGGGGACCAATCCTCAAGGATTGAGGTTCACAACAGAAAGGCTTCCCTTTGGAGCTTCAGGACAGCTTCCTGCATACCTGTTCTGCGAGGGAGAATTGAAGGAAAAGAGGGACATTAATGCTGTTTTTTGTGCCCTCTACTTTCTAGCCGCCGGGGACAGAGACATTTTTTGTGGCTAAAATGACGAGAAGGGAACAAGCCCCCCAGGTGGGAAGAACTTGCTGGGGAAGGGGGAGGGCAGGCTGAGGGCAGCAGTTGCACCAGCTGCCCCAGCACACTTGCCTGGGCCGCGGCACCTCACAGTTACTCTCCGTGGGGGGCAGCCCAGAGGACTTGTTGGGGTGCACGGAGGCCGACATGGATTTCTGGTGCTGGCGGGGCCGGGCCGCAGAGATTGCGGCAGAAGCAGAAGCCGTGGAGGCCCGGGACCCTGGCATGGTTAGGCTAGGAGACAAAAGCAGTGGAGAGGCCCGGGTTAGGGGTGAGTGAGGTAGGAGCCTGTTAGTTAGGAAGCAAGGGCAGGGCCAGGGCCAGAGCTGGGAGCGTCAGCAGGCCGCAGGTCAGAGCTGAGGATGGAGAGATGGGAAGTAAAGGGCAGGATGAGGAAGTAGTAATGTAAGCCAGAACCTGGGGAGAGGAAACCCAAGAGAGGGAAAGCTGACAGGAGGCCACTGCCTCCAGTTGTACTGGTCTCTTAGGAATTCTCCAGAGATGTTTCTTCTGCAGGAAGAGTAGGGAGTTGCTACTGCGAAATTCTCATTCAGCTTGGAGGAAGCAGAGCCAGGATGTGACCAGAAAGCCTGCTCCAGGATGACGGAGAGCTTCGCTCTGAACAGTGCAGCTGGAGTCCCCCAAATGTGCACTCCCTCAGTGGGCACTCCTGGTTCCGCCCTGAGCTGGGACCCCCAAAGACAGAGCCTTAGGAACCTAGAAGAGACTGCTCCAGGCCTGGCCACAGCCAAGAAGCAGGAAGGTTGCTGGGATGACCACTGGAGTCCCACCCTCAGCGAACAGCAGGAGCAGTCAGAGGACAGGGGGGAGGGATGGTGTGGAGCGGGGGAGGGGAAGGTAACGGCCAGACTGAACAGCCAGGACGAGACTCCAGGGAGTAGGGGCAGTGCTCTGGGGGAGGAGGGGCACCTGTAATGCTGACAACTGCACCACTGTGAAATGAGGCACACAAGTGTGGCAGGTAGCCCACTGCTCACCTGTCTTTGCCATTCTGTATGGAGGCCTGGCCAAGGCTGGTCCTCTCCAGAAGTGGGGAGTTCCTGCTTCGGTTTGTGCTGGTAGAAAGGACGCTGTTCTGTGAGGGAGTGAAGGGAAGAGCTGTCTTACAGGAAACTGGGGGTTCCTGAATCAGCCTCTCCCCAAGGGCCAAAGAAGAGCTTCCCTCCCTCTTCCCCTCAAGCAGATAGTGGCAGGTTCAAAAAAGGATTCTGGTCTTCCTCCAGGAGGCTGGGTTTTCTACAGTAAGCAAAAGGGGCAGCCAGAGGCCCAGGTCTAGATTAAAGAGAAGAGTGGCTGGGGCTGGGGGGAAGGCCTCACACAGGAAGGACAGTGGACAGGACAGGACAGGACTGGACAGGGAAGGGCCTGAATGGGGGCCATGGCTCACCGTGGAGGGGGTAGGAGTGGTCTTCTTCCTCTCCAGGCCCGGCAGGGGGCTGGCAGGCACTTTGGCAGTGCTGCTGGCCTTTCGCCCTGCCTCCCGGTCCTCCTCAGACCGCTTATTTTCTGTGTTGTTACTCTGAGTCTTCTTAGAGTAAGAATTAGAGGTGGGTATGGCTGGGCCAGCTGTGGAGCCAGAGGTGAGATGGGTAAGGCTGGGTGCCCACTGAGGACCCATTCCATCACAAACCCATTTCACAGAGGTGCAGGGAGCTAGTGACTTGTACACAGCCATGTTACTAGTAAGGATACTAGGACTAGCTATCACCTAGAGTCCCTAGAACCCATATGGCTCTGGAGAGGGGTGATTCCCCACTTTTGACACCCAAAACCACATACCCTGGTCGCTAAAGCGTCGCTGCTTGGGGTTGGCTGAGACACTGCGTTGTACTTTGTGTGAAGGGGATGGAGCACTGCTATTGGTCAGATCAGCTGAAGGTCGAGGCTTCAAGGTGATGTTGTCACCTTCCAACTGCAATTACAGAAAATATGGCATCAAAGACGGGAAAGAGAGTTGGGTAGGGTGGTACACATCTATAATTCTAGTACTCAACAAGCTGAGGCAGGAGGATCACCATGAGTTCAAGGCCACCCTAGGCTACATAGTGAATTTAAGACGCTGTCTCAAAAGACAAAAAGGAAAAAATAAAGAAGGGTCAGGCAGAGATCCCTCTAGATAGACAGTATTTACATATACTCATATTTAGTTACTGCCTTTCTCCAAAACATACATTCCTGGCTCACAGGTCACATCACTCCAGAAGACTGATACATACCTAAGCATGATCCTCTTCACTCTAGTGACCCACACTCCCTCTCTCACACAGAAGCAAACATAGCCAAAGACATGCACCATAGATATCTTGTCCTCAGGCAAGCATACTGACTCAGAGACACAAATACAGACAAGAACATACACATTCAGACTTAAGAGACAGCCCACCCATAAGAGAACAATCAGGGCCCATACTAGGTGCCACCAGACACCTCTACAGCAGGCCTGAGTAAGGACAAAGAGGGAGCCCATCACTACCAGAAGAGTGCACATGGGCATTCACAGGTAATGAACCAAACCCAAACCAGCAGATCATGGAACCTCAGAATGAGACAGGAAGATGGACATACATGCACATGGAAATACAGACCCAGACACAAACACAAGAAAGAGGCAACATGGACCAAACCTTCACATAAGACAGACACAGAAACATATGTACAAACTCAGACACAGATGCAAATATACCTAGCTCAACACAGAAATGCAAGCTAGATGACACAGACCCATTCTAGTCAACACAGGGCAGGCCAGCTCAATTCATTCCCGTGGAGCTTGGGCTTAGGCTTAGCGCCCATATCGCTCTACCTCACTCATTGAGGGAGATCAGACCCTAAACCCTCAGATGTCACAGCGGGTTCAAGCTAGCTGGCCAAAGCCATGTCTACTTGGAAATGGCCTTTGCTCTCCACAGGTCTGAGAGGTCCAGGTGCTCCCCACAGTCATGAAGAAGAGCAGCATAAGACATACACACCTCAGAGTTCTTGTAGCCCAGGAGCAGATAGGTAGCCATCACTTCATTGTACCTCTGGCCCACCAGTGAGTCCTGGATCTCTTCCCTCGTGTAGCCCATGGACACCATCAACTCTGCACAGAGGACATGTAGTTAAGGCTGGTCTTAACCCCAACGCAGGTCAAACCGTGTGGCTCAGCACAGTCTTACCTGTTCGCCGGGGGTCCTTGTAGTCAGGGAGTGGCTCCACATAAGGCTTTAGTTCATCCTCTTCATGACCCACGTTCATCCACCGGTCTTTCATAATTTGCTGGGGAGCAAAGGGAAGGGACAATGGATAAAAGCAGAGGAAACTTATCTTGGAGGTTTCTATGGAAAACCCAGGACCTTCAGCCAGTTGGGCTCCAGGCCGCTCACCTCTAAAGTGCCTCTCTTGCTGGGATTAAGAATGAGAAATTTCTTAAGGAGGTTTTCACAGTCCGTGGACATGTAGAACGGGATACGGTATTTTCCCCTCAGTACCCGCTCCCGTAGCTCCTGTAGTTAGAAAATTTAAATCATCCCAAGGCCAAGAGAAGAAACCTAGTATCTATATCCTGAGAGCCAAAGATGGCTAAACAGACACAGGTGAACATATGGTAGAAAGCAGACAGCCTGGGCCAAGATGCCGCAGCAGAGAGGCAATGAAATCACACACCCTCACTTGACCAATCTGAGGCCTCTTATATAAGCCTGAGTGCCTTAAGAGGTGAATGCAGGGCCGGAAATTGAGCTCAGTGGTTCCGGTGCCTGCCTAGCAAGTGCAAGGTCCTGAGTTCGATCTCCAGTAACCAGATACAAGGGGCATGGTGACTAGCAATCAGTACCAGATATCACAGTATACCACAGTGCTGGGCGTGGTGGCTCACACCTGTAATCCCAGCACTCTGGAGGCAGAGGCTGGAGGATTGCTGACTTCGAGGCTTGCCTGGGCTACATAGTGAGGTCAGGGCCAGCCTGAACTACAAAGCCAGACCATATCTCAAAAAATAAAAAAAGAGGTGAATGCAAAACCATCTATCCCATCTCTCAAGACAGGAATTAAGGCTGATTCCTATGGGGTGGAAGACTTTTTAACTGTTGCTACCTTAACAACCCTGCTCTGAAGCTCTGGCTCAGAGAAAACATAAACAGGTGGCAAGGATGAGAGCTCAGGGATAAGGCCAGAGGCAAAGAGGAAATAGATATAATAAAAATGATCTAAGCCTTTCACTTCACCTTGAGGTTCTGTCCATCAAAAGGCAGGGATCCACTGACGAGGGTGTAGAGGATAACTCCTAAGCTCCATACATCCACTTCAGGCCCATCATATTTTTTGCCCTGGAAGAGTTCTGGGGCAGCATACGGGGGACTGCCACAAAAGGTATCCAGCTTGTTCCCAAAGGTGAATTCATTGCTGAATCCAAAATCTGCAATCTTTATGTTCATATCAGCATCTAAGAGCAGGTTTTCTGCCTGAAGGATAAGATAAAAAAAATGTCAGGGTAGCTGGGCACACCTGTAATCTCAGCCCTTGGGAGGCTGAGGCAGGAGAAACCCAAGTTTAAGGTTAGCCTAGGCTACACAGTGAGTTCAAGAGTAGCCTCAACTGCATAGAAAGATCTTGTCTCAAAACAAAACAAAACAAAAACTAAACAAACC
>PVIC010044493.1:0-14983 GCA_004025085.1 Thryonomys swinderianus
TTAATTGAATTCTTTATTGGTACAATTTATATACATCTCAAAATCACATATAACATTGGGAAATTTGTACCAGTATATGCCACAAGTTAATTCTCATTTTTACCCATATCCCTACCCACTCCCCCTCCTCCCCCCTTTATACATGCTCTTTTATTTTCTTTCTGTATCATATTTATTCCTTCCCCTTATCACATTCCCATACCAAGTTTCCTATAGAAATATTCCACTCTATAAAAGCTGTCCTACTTTCTAGAACTCATTTGCATCTACAGGTGTTCATGTCAAAGAGAAGATCTGGATATTGTCTATCTGTGATCTATTGATTTCACTTATTAGTATATCCTCCAGGTGTCTCCATTTGCACCTAAATGGAGCGATCTTGTCATTCTTTATATTCAGTACCTATTCTTGTAGACCCCACAACCTAATGAGGAAAATGGCCCCCAAATAAATAACCATCAATATATTTATGAACTGTAAAGCAAATCATCAAGCATCTTTCTTTCTTATTCTAAATCCTTCAAAGTGTGCTATCTCATTTACAGTGTCTATGTTTACATCCAATGATCTCTATTTATGTATCAAGAAACCAACATTTACTTCAAGCCTACTGGTTTCAAGATCAAAGCTGAGTGGCTGAAAAACCCAAATGAGCAACCTCTGTACTGAGTAAACCATCTCAATAAAATATGGCTTCTGCATCTTAAGTGTTAGAGGAAAGCACTGAGAAATGCAAGATGCCCAGAATTTATGCAGAATAGGGAGCCAGAAAGAGCCAGTGGTGCAAGAGCTCAGGATAGTGGCAAAGCAGAATAGAGGACATTTTTCCTGTACTCTTATAGCTCAGATTGCAGAGTTAGGGCTTATGCCAATCATTGGCACTATTTAAAGCAGCATATTGGTTTCAATGTGATTTTCTTCTCAAAACAAAAACAGTCCTGTTAAATTCACTTGTGAACACAATGCTGTTAAGAGGTAGTGGGCAGTGTTTGGATCATGAGAGACCAGTGCTACTCCAGAAGGACCAGGGTGACTCAGGAACTGAGCAAGTTCTTGCTCTTGTGCGACTGGAAGAATTACTTGGGAGTGGCTGTTGTAAAGGAGGCTGTCCTTGGGTTTCACATGTGTTCCTCTCCCCCTCTTCCTCCCCCTGTGTTAAGATGTTGCATGATGCCACAAGGGTGTCAACACTATGCTCTTGGGCTCCTGAGTCCCTGGGACACTTAGCCAACACAATCCTTATCCCTTTGAAAAGTGTTCATTCTCACACATTCTGTGAGATCAACTGAAAATGAACTAAGCAGGGGTAGTCTGTGTACATGCACCTTCTAAAGAAATAATCTTTGCACTTTTGAGCTGAATGGATAGGGGAGGGATGGCTGGACATAGGGAGACCCACTGGGGATGGACTTCCCAAAGAGGATGGCCCTCATCAGTACCAGAAAATGAAGGATATCATTTGCTGTTAAAGAAACTTACCGCACAGGTACAGGGGATTGGAGTGGCCCTTTCTTTTGGTTAGATGGCCTGTAATGAGGGGAAGGAATAAATATGATTCCGAAAGAAAATAAAAGAGCATGTATATAGGGGGGGTGAGTGGGTAAAAATGAGAATTAACTTGTGTCATATACTGGTACAAATTCCCCAATGTTGTGAGTGATTATGAGCTGTATATAAAATGTACCAATAAAGAATTCAATAAAAAAAACTTCAAGGGAGACACCAATTCTAAAGTGTACTGTCAAAAAATTTTGCAGTTGGGCCGGAGGGTTAGCTCAGTGGTTCCGGCGCCTGCCTCACAAGCGCAAGGACCTGAGTTCGATCCCCAGTAACCGCGTATAATTCTGGGCGTGGAGACACTCCCACCAGCAATCAACACCGCATACTAAAATGCCGGGCGTGGTGGCTCACGCCTGTAATCCCAGCACTCGGGAGGTAGAGACAGGAGGATTGCTGAGTTCGCGGCGGCTTGCTTGGGCACCATAGTGAACTCAGGGCCAGCCTGAACTACAAAGAGAGACCCTGTCTCCAAAAAAATTGCAGTTAAAGAACCAGTTTTAAATTACTGTCTATCTTTGGGCACTTTCCTTTATTATTCAGTGCTTTAATTTTCCCTTCTACAGTACAGAGATACTAATAGTACTAATATCTTCCTTACACAGTCAGTAAGGAGATTAAATGAAGTAGTAACTTAAAAACAATCATCTATTGTCATTATCATCACCATTATCCTCTGAAATCCATAAAAATGGAAGAATATTGAACTTCACATAGTAGAAATTTTTTTAAAGTCCTGGAGAGTTAATGGAAAAGTCAAGGTATCCACTGGCTAAAAACTCTTCAACCTTGACTTTCCACTAAATATTCCCAGCATTGAAATCTCAGTGTCCCCTTTTTTGTGGATTTCACAGAAGAAGCTTCTGGGATAATTTATACAGCAGGTTCCTGAAAGGAAGATCTAATACAAGCAGTTTCATGAAAGGAAGAAGGAAGGACCTCTGTGATCAGAAAATAAAATCCTGACTGATTAACACTGAGTTAAACACTAATGAAGCTGTTGATCATCAAAGACAGAGTGTTCAGACATCCTAGCAGAACACACTGAGCCATGTATGTGAGACTGAACTGTCTGCATTTGTTTGTCTTGGCGGTAATATTCAATGCCAAAATAGAATGGAAAACTTTTATGTAGTTTGACATCATGAATAGAGATCATCATATTATTAAATACATAATACTTAAGGAAGAGAATAACTATATTACTTTCTTACAAATAAACACAATAGCTAATTAAATTATACAAAGTTAGAAATGAAAAATGCTGTGTTAAAAGGTTTGAGATGAATTTTAAATTTGATGCATACTTGAGATGTAATTGTATATGTAACAAATGAGAATGTGGTTATAAACGTTGATATTGTAAAATAATAAAATTACATAAAATGTAGAAATAGGAAAAGGATAAGAAAGTTTCAGATAGGTGATTTCACCATTTAACTTCATGTATTTCATAGTGAAGAATAAATTGGAATCTGTGAATGAATTACGTATTTAAAATGAGTGAGTCCAACTTTATGTTTCTCTACAGTTTTCTTAAATATAGAAAACTTTTTAATAAAATATGTTTTATGAATATACAAATATGCACATGTATGTATGAGGAAGGTGCAATCAAATCATGTTTATGCATAAATCAATGGCTGGCATTACAATAAATAGAGTTATCAATGGGTAGCTAACAATAATATGAGTAACCAGCACATTTACTAAAACCTTCTTTAATGCAGGGAGTTTTCTGTGTGCGATGCATGTAGTACCACAATAATATCAAATACAATATTTAAATAAAAATATGAATATTTACTTAATATCACAACTGTGCTAAGAAATAAGTTCTATTATTATCACTTCCCTGACAGAGATGATGAAATTGAGGCACAGTGGGATTGGGAGAATTAATCAAACCAACAAATCTTGTAAACCCAGTGCTCAAACATGGTTTTTAATCACTAACCCTAAAGTGTCTACCTAGTGATATTTCAGGGTTATTTTATCCTTTCTAAAATTTTATACTGTAAAATTGCACACAAAGATATTGATATGTGTGTATGAACATAATAAATGTACATTATGCATAAGGAAAAGGGGAAAGGGAGACAGCTCAATGGAGAAAGAAGAGTAGATGAGATAAAAAAAGACTGGTGAAAAATGGGGTACAGCTAAGACTAACTTGGTAAAACCTCAAATTCTAGGAAATGTTAGACCAACAAACTATTCATTGTTAGTGTACACCTAATTTAATCACTCACCCTTTTAAAACTTAGTTCTAAGCAAAATCCCATAGGAGGAATCACAGCACATTGCCTCATATGTGATGAGCAGATCCTGAGTTACTGCAGCAGAAATGACCAGGGCAGAGGTCCACAGAACAGAGGATGTCTCCCTTTGACACAAGAATGTTACATAGCCTTCTTTTTTTGTTGAATTCTTTATTGGTACATTTTATATATAGCTCACAATCACACTCAACATTGGGGAATTTGTATCAGTATATGAGAGAAGTTAATTTTCATTTTTATATGCCCACCCACCCACAACCTCCTACCACTTATATACATGCTATTTCTTTTTCTTTCCAAATCTTATTTATTATTTCCCCTCATTACATTCCCCTGCCACATTCCCTTTGAATATTTCCTGTTTTACAAAATCTATCATACATTCTAGAACTCATTTACATCTACAGATTCTCATACCAGAGAAAAGATATGGTATTTACATATCTGGGATCTATTTATCTCACATATTAGTGTGTTCTCAAGGTGTATGTATCCATTTGCACATAAATGAATTAAACTTGTTATTCTTTACGGCAGAGTAATATTTTATTTTATTTATTTTTTTAAAAACCACATCTTCCTTACCCAGTCTCCAGTTGATGGGCATCTGAGTTGTTTCCAAGATTGGGCTATCACAAACTGAACTGCTATGAAAATAGCTCCATATATATCTTTACAATATGAATCTTTTAATTTCTTTGGGTATATTCCTAGCAGGGGAACAGCAGGGTCAAATGGGACCTCTAATCCTAGTTTTCTGAGGAATCTCCACACTGATCTTCACAATGGTTGTACAAGTCTGCAATCCCATCAACAGTGGAGAAGGATTCCTTTCTCCTTGCAGCCTCGCCAGTATTTATTGCTGATTGATCTCACAATAGCAGCCATTCTTTGTGGAGTGAGATGAAATCTCAGTGTAGTTTTCATCTGCATCTCTCAAATGACCAGTGATGTTGAACATTTCCTCATATGCTTCTTGGCTGCTTTGACTTCTGACTCTGAGAAGTGTCTGTTCATGTCAGATGCCCATTTTAAAACTGGGTCTTTAAACTTGGGGAAAGACCTCTACTCTGAAAACTATAAGATTCTGAAAAAGGAGATAGAAGAGGATATCAGAAAATGGAAAGACATCCCTTGTTCCTGGGTGGGGAGAACCAACATCCTCAAAATGGCTATAGTCCTACAACTGCTGTACAGATTCAGTGCAATTCCAACTGAAATCCCAACACCATACTTCACAGAGCTAGAGAAAATAATCCAAAAATTCATCTGGAACCACAAGAGACCTAGAATAGCAAAAGCAATTCTAAGCAACCAGGATATGGCAGGGGGTATTACAATCCCCAATTTAAAACTGTACTATAAAGACACTGTGAATAAAACTGTATGGTGCTGGCAAAGTAACAGACCCGAGAACCAGTGGAATAGATTAGAAGATCCAGACACAACCCCAGATACAGTAAGCCACCTTATCTTTGACAAAGGGCCAAACATTCTCAATAGAGGAAAGACAGCCTCTTTAACAAATGGTGCTGGAAAAACTGGGCTTTAACCTGCCAAAAGCTAAAGCTAGATCTATCTCTTTTACCATGTACTAAACTAAAATCACAATGGATTCGAGACTTAAACATTGAAACAGAAATAATACACCTTCTGCAAAATAGGTTAGGTAAAACTCTTGGAGACACTGGCTTAGGCATAGATTTTATGAACAAAACCTCTATAGCACAACAACTAGCAGAAAGAATCAACAAATGAGATCTCATTCTACTAAAAAGCTTCTGTACATAGTCTTCTTTGATGCTTATGGGAGAATTTATTGATGCTCCTGTGTTGGCTCAGTCTTCATGTTCTGTATGGCTAGAACTGCCAGCATTCTGAGATTTAGCTGGCTCTTCTATCTGATGTCTAACTTGGGTGGTTTGCCCATTTCCTTCTTGTGACAATTTTCTAGTTTTAACAAGAACTTTCCTCTTAGCCATCTTCAAATCCAGGGCTACCTCAATAATTTCTGTGTCCAATGGCACTATGATCCTGTGTCTATCATCTTGCCTAAATGGAGTGAATTTCAATGGCTGAAGGAAGCATCTATTTTTTTTATTTATCATTTTCTAAATTCATAGAAGTATTTCCTTATGCTTGCATGCAGTCACCACATTCTATTGCATTCTTTCCTCTTTGTCACACAATTTATTGGTAAAAAAGGATGGGTTAGGTACTTTCACTTGAAAGGGTCAAATGTCAATTAGTCAATTATACTATTGTTTTGTAGGCTTTTCAAAGTGAAATTGGGCAGAAAGCTGTGGATACTCACCTCTGAAACTAAGAAACACCTAGCTTCATAATTCTGAGTTCATGTATTTCAAGTATGTAGGTTTATATAAAACATCAAAATGACTGCAAGGTCCACAAAAATTCATGTGTAGAGAAATTTATATCTCTGAGGCTAAAGAAAATTTAGGACTGTGTGAAATTAGTAGCTTAACTGTGGCTGGATTAGTTAATTGGGTAATTAAAGTGAAATGTGATTTTCATATTATCTCTATAAATTAATACTAGAACTATTCATGAGATGGGCAAAACTACCACAGAAATTCTAATTAATTACAGAAATGGAACTTTTTGGTTGCTAAAGTACATGTTAATTGTTTTTAGAGAAATAAGAATAGTAACCTATATGTTGGCTAATTGGACTTTTCTCCCACCTTTTTTGTTTATATTTTTCATGTTTAAAAAAAAACAAGTATAAATGTATATAAAATATATTTTATGCAATTGTTCCTTGATTTTCTGTAAATTATTTGGGGAAATGTACATTTTTATCAAGGTACAATTTCACTAAAAATAATTTATTCAAGGAGCTCATTTATTAGGATTGAGATACAGCTTCTGATTTATTTAGAGTCCCAAAATTGCAGTGGCTTCAATATACAGAAAAGTATTCTCTTTTATGTAACAGTCTGTTTGGTTTTGCTTTTACTTTCTTTCCTCCTGGCTTAAGATACATAAGCAGAGGCCTCAGACTTCAAAGATGCAATTACCTTCTTAGGACAGAGGAGCCTGGAAAGCTCATTTTCTATGGCTCTCATAATTGAAGTAGCTGTTAAATATTCAAATAAGACATAAATAAGATCTCTCTCTTTCCTGCACAGATTTTAACTGATTCAAAATAAACAGGACAAGTATGGAAGAGATCAAAACATCAATTTACTGATAAAGCTGATGATGAAGATAATAGCTTATATCTGTGGGGATATTAGATCCATTATATGGACATTTAAATTATAAAGATAAAGAAAATATTATTAAAGCTCTCCAAAGAAATTTTTGAATGCAGAATTTGAGAATTAGGCAAAATTTGGAAACAAATCAAATATTGCAATATAAATTATAATCAATTATAATAATTTGAATAACAAAATCCAACCAAGGTTCCACAGGTTATGATTAATTGTATTGAATTAAAAACATGGTGTTTGTTCTATTTGAAGTACATATTTCTTTGAGTAGACACTCAGTCCATGCTAGGGGATCAAACTAAACTCATTCTGATTTTATTTTACGATGCATACAGTATATATTTCCCCATTATTAAGAAGCATCCTCAAAACAATCACCCAAAATAATTGCTACGATTTGGCTCAATATCCCTTGTTCTTTTCTGATCTTACCTCCTCCTCACACTTTATCCATTGTTTTTGAAGGCTGATGGATAAATATAGATTAACAAATACAGATACCAGCATTACCTTCCCCAGTCCCTACACCCTCTGTACCCTGGCCTGGCTTCACACTGTTCCCTGAACTCTTGGGGCTTTTCTACCTTGATACAACTGTTTGCCTGGTTCCCTCTTCATTCTGTTCCCTGATCACCACAAATTGATTTGTTGTCCTGCTTATAAAGGTATTCCTAACAACTCTGTTCTTTCCCACAGGCTGTATTTGCTGATAAACACTTCATCAACTTGATACTTCTCCTCTTGAGAACTTGGACAGAGAGGCAAAGACGCTTACTGGAGCACCACATTGGAATCTAGTTATTTCTTTGTTACATCCTCAAGAGCAGAGTTCTGTGTTAAGGTTGTAGGTATCGATAGACAAACTTCGGAGCTTGACTTAGGTTCATGACTTCAATTTCTTTTCTGAGGATGTCTTTAACAAGTCTTTTTTGTTGTTGTTGTTTATTTTTCTTCATTTTCTAGTGGTTGCAACCAAGTGACCTTAACAAAAATACTTTAACGCATATTGCCTCAGGTCCATTCAAGTCCAGGTTCAAAGTATTTCTCCGCAGGGAAATGTTCTGGGTTTATCACAAAGCCTCTTTCTTTCCTCTGATCTCACATGCCTTCATCTTCAACTCTTTAATGGAAGCCAAGGGGCAGTGACATTGACTGTAACATGTCTGCACCTGATAAATACGTGAAAATTATTTTTATATAGGAGATGCTGTGCATTTTATTTCCCCAATAATGTCTCAAATAATGCTTATAGATTGCAAACTCTCAATAAACAATAGTGTGATTTATTAGCTTACATGTTAATAGAGAGTTTCACTAACTAGAGAGATGATTCTGAAATAGATCTTTGTTCAGAAACCATTGGGCTAACAGCAATTACCACTTCTTCTTGGAATTGGTGCTATCTTCTGCTTGCCTCTTAACTATGCAAAAAGGGAAATAAAACTGTACCTATTCTCCAGATAAGGAAAAGAAAGCTCAAAGGGTGAAGTTCAAGGTTACACAGTGGTTCTGAAGTGGATCTGGGTTCTAATTTCTGTTGCCTATAAAATTCCTACTCTCCTTTCTACCTGCCTTACAAGTCACTCTACAAGAGGCTACTTATAGGCATGGTGGCTCATGCCTGTAATCCTTGCACTCGGGGGGCAGAGGCAGGTGGATTGCTGAGTTTGAGGCTTGCCTGGGCTACATAGTGAGCTCAGGGTCAGACTGAACTACAAAACGAGACCCTGTCTAAAAAAAAAAGCTACTTTTGTCCGAGCCATACATTGAATTATTCACGACGCAAATGTACAAGACAGTTTGGAGCAGGTAGAAGGGAACAATCCCGGATATGCTCTGCAACCACTGTTTCCCTGAGTTCTGGTCAAACAGCCAATCAGCAAACAAATAAACAACACAAACAGTTTAGGAACAACACTACTTCACATGAATGAATAGGTATGGTCTTATTAGCTTTCCTTACTCTGCAAGGAAAGTTCCCTGAAAGGAATCACTGAGAATGCATCCCAGCAAGATTAAAAATGATAGAAGAAAATAATATTTCTTCAACAACTGGGCAGAAAAAGCAAGAGTTTATTTTTTGCTTTGGTTGCCCTCAGGGTCAGCATGGGCATCAACAGGCATTTCCATATCTGAGCCAATCAAGCCTAGTATTAAGAGTAAAGTATTCATCCAAAGAAGGGCTTTTGCCCCATTTTAGAGATTAAGAAGCTCTGAGACTCAGAAACATGCCTTGCCTCTACTCACAGAGAGACAGGAACTAAACTGAGGGTTTTTCTTACTCCCCGGTGTTTTGTTTTTCATTATGCTGCATCCTGTTGTCAAGAATCAAGTGATTAAGAGGAATAAGGAAAGTCTCAATCAAAGGTGGTGGCTCAACCCAATGGAAAGTCTCCCAATAAATAAGGCTCTATGATCCCAAGTCAATCACCTTGGGCCACTGCTGCAGAACTCTCCTGATCCCATCTTGGACAGCAGTTTTATAAAAGGTTGTGCATAGAGATGGAGACTGATTGCTTACAAAGTTTGTGGATAGGATAAGGGGTATGATAATCACCTCATGTGATTAACAAAAGACATGAGATTAAAATATTCTTCAGAAACATGGATTCTGGCCCCAAATGGAGAGACGGGAAGAGGGAAATTGCTCTGAGAGAAGGTTACAAACTCTTCCTAAAGGCAAAATGGGAGAAGCCTGGCCAGGCAGATATTCATGAGATATTTAGCTAATCCCATGCTTTCCAGGCAGCAGAGAAGTGGTGGACTGAGAGGAGTCCCTGGCTCCCGCTGTCACAATGTCCATGTCACCATGGACAGATCACGGTAAAGAGCTCCATCCTTGTGCTCTGGAAGAACATAGTCAAACCAGACCTGAGAGATCCTGAGCTTACTTTGCTGCCCATATTGGACTCTGTTTGGAATGTTTTTCCAGGTGCCACTGAATGGAGTCAATGGGGCCTTCCACATCCCCTCAGAGTTTCCACACTGACTCGCCCTTCCCTCGCATCAGCAGGTAGAAGGTATTTCCATGAAAAAGTGATCATGGACTGAACCTGTGAAGGTGTCTGGCTCTCCACTAGGCACAGGGTTCTGTCTGGTGGATTGTCCTATACATTGCATGAGCCCTTGACCTACAAGGGGCTTGTCAAACTTCATGGGTTATTATCACTATGTAACATCAGTTCATGAACAAAGCAAAACATTTCCTGAAGATGAATTTGTATCCAGTGCATCTGCGAGCCAGCAAGAGGCTCTGTATTTTGTTCCCACCTTGGTTCCTTAAACCTCTTTATCCGTATAACACAGTAAAAGGGGCATGTTCTCCCAAAGTGCTACAATGTTCCTTTTCAGATCAATGCAATCTGAGCTGAGCCAAATAGTATATTGTGAAATATTGGATTTCACAGAAAGACAGAGCTGCTGCTTCTTCTTCTTCTTCTTCTTCTTCTTTTTTTTTTTTTTGCTGGCATGCCCATCTAATCAGAAGAATAGGCCCACAGTAGATGTTTTTCAGACATGATACCTAAGGAAGATGAAAGTGCAATTATATTCTTCAGTTGTTCGACAGTTTGAAAGGAGTTAATGCAGGTGTTTTAGACAGAGGACCTGCAGACAATGGATCCCTCACAAACAATGAGCTGTGGAACACAGAGCTTGTGAGAGGGATGGGTATTTTTTAACTGATGACAAGCAAAAATAGGCTTAGGAGTCAGTCAGATGTCCTCAGGCAGCATTCACACAATAATTCTCTGTTTGTTTGTTGGGAGCCAGGGAACTTACCGAGAGGACACTTTCAATTCCACGGAACATAATTGCTTCCTGAAAATGGATTCTGAGGAGGGAATCAAGACTACTCCCGTCTAACTGTAGACTTTTGGATTCTAAGAATTTATAAAGTATTTTCCCACACATTGTCTATTTTGGACACTGTGCTAGGGAGCTGTTGAGGGAGCTGTTGATGCCACTGAGAAAATAAGATGTGACTTATGCCCTTCACAAGGTCGTTGTGCCTTGAAGCACATAACACAAGACAAGCACTCCACTGAAATTATTTGTATTAGATAGTCATTTTTAAAATTAAGTCCACTTGAGGTATTTCTAAGGCAGTTGAGAGAATAAGAGGATGAAAAGGAACTGTTCTAATATTCTCTGTGTTTCACATAACAACACTCAAATTTTGTTTGATGTATTGGTGTCCACAGTAAATCATTGCTTGGAAAACAACGTTTATTGCATTAAGAATATGTGTTCTAGAATGCATGACTGATAATGTGAAATAGTAAATATTCAAAGGGAAATGGGGTTTAGGAGTAAATAATGAAGAAAGAAAAAAATTGATGGTTAAAAAAAGGAAACAAAACTTATGTTTATAGGGACAGGGTGGAGTTAGGATGGTAGGGGAAGGGGAAAAATGAGAATTAAACTGTGTCATATACTGGTACAAATTCTCAATGTGGAGTGTAATTGTGATGTGTATACATAAAATGTACCAATAAAATGAACCCTCCCCCCAAAAAGTCATGTGATACTTAACCTTGTGTATCCACATTACTTCATTTAACGTCATGCTCTCAAACTGCATCCATTTTCCTACATATGAAAAAATTTCCACTGTCCACTGGACTTCACATGAAGGAGAATGTGTAATGCCCTATGGGACAGAACAACTGTGTTTTTCAAGGAATGATTCTGTTTCTGTGTGTCCATCTTCTTTGATCCATCTATTGATTGAGAGGAAGTTTCTAAATTTAAACTGGGAGTGAAGGTCCACTCTTTCTGACTCCTGCATGCAGCTATAGCACAGTGCCAGTGTCAGATGGCCATTTGGCTCATTTGACTCTTTTTCCTGCGGGGGCTCTGAAATCTTCATATGGCTTTAGGTGCTTAGAGTGTATTTTTACTCAAAAGAGTAAAATGAGTTTTTTTTGGCTTTTTGAGACAGGGTCTCGCTTTATAGTTCAGGCTAGCCCTGAGCTCACTATGGTGCCCAGGCAAGCCGCCGCGAACTCAGCAATCCTCCTGTCTCTGCCTCCTGAGTGCTGGGATTACAGGCGTGAGCCACCAGGTCTGGCACTGTGGTCTGCGGTGTTGATTGTTGGTGGGTGTGTCTCCACGCCCAGCATTATATGTGGTTACCGGGGATCGAACTCAGGACCTTGCGTTTGCGAGGCAGGCGCCAGAACCACTGAGCTAACCCTCTGGCCCAAGAGTAAGATGAGTTTTGTGATCCAAGCCCACTCTACTACAAATCACAGTGCCACCCGTCTGCTTGTGCAAAGGGCAACGTAGGGTCTGGTCTTTAGCTGCTCTGACCTTTGATTTCCCTAGAGCCTTTTTTGGGGGATCAGTTTCAAGGGTTAATTAGCAGAGAGAGAGGCCAATCCCACTCAGTAGGCCCTTGACTTCAGTGTGCTACCCAGGCCACCTCTGACCACTGAGAAGAGGAAGTGGGGAAATTGAAATAACAGCTTCCTGATCTCTACTCTCATCCTCATGTCCATAGTTTGAGGAGAAACCATCAGCACTGATTGGCCATTTAGAAAAACTTGATAAAATATTGCATGTCATCAGAGATCAGAGAAATACAATTCAAAAGTAGAATACAATTGCAACCTGACCCTAGGCAGAATGGCTACTATCAAAGAAAGAAAAAGATAGCAAATGCTGGCAATATTGTGGAGAAAAGGGAACTCTTACACATTGTTGGAGGGAGTGTGAATTAGAACATCTTCTATAGGAAAAAATATGGCGGTTCCTCACAAATTAACAGTAGAACACCCATGTCATCTAACCACACTCCTGAATGTGCATTCAAAGGAAACAGTCAACACATGAAAGAAATACCTGCATGGTGCGCTTACTGCAGCAGTATTCACAAAGGCTGGGATTAAACAATGAGGTTAGTTCCCCGTCGATAGAAGGATGGGTTAAAAAAAACTGGCACACATACACAAAAGGGTATTATTCAGCCATAAGGAGGAAAGAAACTGGTCACTGGTGGAAAATGGATGGAGCTGGAGGAGATCACATTAGGTGAAATAAATCAGCCACAGAGACAGACGTTGTTTTTCACATGTGAAAGTTAAGGAAAAAGACAAGGTTAATCTGAAAGTAGAATGCCACTGGCTAGGGACTGAGAAGGGTGCAGAGTGTAGGGCGAGGAGAGGAGGGAGGGTGTGTCTGCACCATCTGTATACATGTAAATATCTTCGTGAGTCCCATTAACAGGTGCAATTACTATGTATCAAAAACAAAAGAGCACAGCCAGGTGTGGTGGCTCACGCCTGTAATCCCAGCACTCAGGAGGCAGAGGCAGGAGGATTGCTGAGTTTGAGGCTTGCCTGGGCTACATAGTGAGCTCAGGGCCAGCCTGAACTACAAAGTGAGACCCTGTTTCAAAAAAAAAAAAGTACAAGCATTCTGTTACCCTTGAATAATTCATAGGTTCTTGTGGAAATTTTTTCTTTCCTTGTAAATTGTCTGAGGGACAGGACAGCCCTGAGTGAGCTACACCTGTGGTTAAGATTCAGTGGATTTTGGGGGCCAATTTTAACAATTGTAGCCCTCATATCTCCAATTGGGTCCATTGATCATATCTTATTTCAACCATTTAACTTTTAGTCTATTAGTCTTCCTGGGATATACTAGAATTTTAGCCTTGGAAAGTTGGAAAAATCTACTATATATACACTCACATTATGAGACAAAATAATTATATTTCAAGGTGAAGGTCTGTTTCTAAGCATCCACGTTGTGTTGTTGATTACCTTGAATCCATGTGTTTACCAGGGGAAGTGTCTGAGTTTCCTCAGGGTTTGAAGACTGTCTGTTCTCTCAGTCTTCTCTTGCACGTGGCTGCTGTAGGGTGTCAAACATACATAGTCGAGGTTTTCACTCTCCTTCCCCTCAACGGCTATGTTCTGATCCTTCATCTCGACATCATTCTTTGCTCGATCTTGTTGTCCTCTTCCTCCTCTATCATTTACTATGCTTCTTTTATTTGTAGTAATCTTGTCAATTTGTTGAAGTCTAAAAGTCTCCCAAAGTCTCACATGTTCAGAGGTTGGGTTTTGGGAAGAGGATGCGATCACAGGGTGCTGCACTCATCAGTGGCCTAATCCTTTTATGAGTTTACAGCTCACTGTGCTATCAGGAGGTGAGAGCTGCTCAGAAGAGCTGGGTCACTGAAGTCTTGGCCTGGGAGCACATATTTTTCTCCTTTATTTTATTTTATATTTTATTCCTTTCTCCATGTTTTCTGACACCATAGACTGAGCAACTGTCCTCTGCTATGCCTTTCCTTAATGCCATTTTTGCTCTGGAATCAATAATCATGGACTGAATCCTCTGAAGCTATGAGCCAAATAAATCTCTCCTTTAAGTTATGTTTGTCAGGCATTTTGTGCAAGTGGTAATCAAGCTAATACATGTAATAATATGGCATTTTGAGTCTCAAACCCATGATTCCATTATGAATCATGAGTCACTGATTTTTATCATTGATCATTCATTGTCTATATTTTAAATACTTTCTACATGTGAAGTCCTGAGTCAAGCCTGGGAATAAGTGGCATTCCCTTCAGAATTTACAGTCTTCTAGGGAAACCAAGTAGAGAAACATGATTCCAATGAACAGAAAACATTCAGTGCCTATTACTCTGAACAAAGAGAACCTATAGTAGTTGACACACCGGTTCCCTAGACATTCAACAGTAATTAAACATGTAAATTTGCTCAGTTCCAACTATATATCAGGCTCTCTCCTGTGTAGATTTTTTTGTTTTGTTTTGTTTTTGTGGTACTGGGCATTGAACTCCAGCCCTTGTGCTTGCAAGGTAGGTGCGGTACACTTGAGCTAAATCTCCAGCCCTCCAGGCTTTATCCTAAGCAACTATAATGCAACTT
>PVIC010044494.1:0-14989 GCA_004025085.1 Thryonomys swinderianus
ATGGTGCCCAGGCAAGCTGCCGCGAACTCAGCAATCCTCCTGTCTCTGCCTCCCGAGTGCTGGGATTACAGGCGTGAGCCACCACGCCCAACATTGTGGTATGCGGTGTTGATTGCTGGTGGGCATGAGTCTCCACACCCAGCATTGTATGTGGTTACCGGGGATCGAACTCAGGACCTTGCACTTGCGAGGCAGGCGCCAGAACCACTGAGCTAACCCTCCGGCCCCCTGGGCCCCTTTCTTAACCTGTACACTGAGTCACTATTTCCACCTCTTGGTCTTCCAAATTGTTCATCTTCTGCGTGTTTTGCCCTCTCAAGCTTTCTACGTACGAGCTTTCACCCAACAAAAAACTAGGTGATAAGGATTATGCATCGGTAATGTTTGATATCTTTCCATTGAAAAGCTGTAGCCTCTAGGGTTGTAAGTGAGTCCCATATTTAGCACCCATTAGCATTTGCAAAAGGACAGTTTCCAAGCTCTCTTTTATGTCGCATCGTTCCAGAGATGCGTTCCTTGGCATGGGGAGAGTCTGGTGAGTGTTTTGCTATCTACGAGATGGTGTTGAAGTTGGGTCTAGATGATGGATAGTGGTCCTGATATATTTTTTATGCTCCATGTACTAAATTTTTAAAAAGTTACACCTGCAGATTTTTATCTGTGTTCCATCAGCATAAACAGTCCAGAATCAGCACTTTTCAGTCTACCCAGGAAAAGTGATGAGGTCCTGCAAGGGCTGAGGTCATATGATCTGTCTCAGTGCTGTCTTAAATGGTTGCCAGAAGCCAGGGCATAAAGTGAGTGCTATTTTGGCCACACTTTATTGAATTCCCTCTCCAGATGCTCCACATATTTCACAGCAGAATTAGCGGTCGCGATCATTGTGAAAGATCATAAATGTCCCAGCTCCTCTCTCAATTCCCAAACCAGTTCACAGCTACTTCGAGCTGAAGATGATGACAAACGTCCCACATCCACCTGACAGCACAAAAAGTTCAAGTGCTTGAGGTCTGCGGGGTCCAGGTGAGATATGAAGAGGTTGTGAGAGCAACAGGGGAACGGGCAAGACCTGCCTTTGATGGAGCCTTCTCCTGGCTCAACATTCTGTGCATTTTATGGGGCCTAAGAGGGCAGCCAATAACCCTCAGCCGTATTGCAAGGCCTGAGCCCCAAGCTGGAGTTCTCATTTTTCATCCCAAATTTCCAGGACCCTCCTGCAAGCCTGTGTATCCAAAATCATTTTAGCAGGTAATTTGCATAGCCAAACATTTCTCGAAAACTCTCTCTGGGGTGAGCTTACCTGGGAATCTCTACGGTGTCATCTGAACTCAAGTGACCAGGATTTTAGTTTTCATTTAAAATTGCAATCTAGCTCAGCAGTTCCATCAAAGTGATGTTAATGCATAATAATATTCATAAGAGCCCATGCCTTGTGGGAAGGTATATTTAGAAGTTTTTTCTTTCCGTGCAGCTATTTAAGGCACGTGGATCACTCTCCTTAGCGTGGCATCTCCTCAGATTTAGTAAATGACTGTCAGCAAATAAGTGTCAAAGTCAAACTGATCTTCATTTTTATGCTACAAGATGAGGACAAAGTATAAATCTGAACCTCGGAGCCCTGCGGTGTCCCTCACTTTTGGTTCTCTATGTGGTCAACATAATTGGATGATAACGTTCAGATGTCTCTTAACTACTTATCTTCCTCGCAAGCTCAATGAAAACTAAATGGATCTACTCTCCATCTCACATCTATTCATAATTTTGTACCTCTAAAATATGACTCATCTTTCTAACAACACTAGAAGATTCATGTATGTGAATGGCAGGTGAGTTCTGTGACATCATCTTTTTAAAAAATTCTCTACCTCTCCACTTTAGTCATGAGGGGCCTTGTGTTTACACTTTTAAGAATAGACTGTCATCTGAGCCTTCAAACTGTCGACTAACCTATTTATTGAAAGCAGTGCCCACTAATTTCCCTGTTTTTATTTGTGAGACTAGCCAGTCTTGGACTTCAGCCCTGTTGAAAACGACCATACAAAAATGTTTTGAGAATTTTATGCAACAAACTCAGCTTACTGCATGCTGATCCATCTGATTAAACTATTTAACATTCTGATAGAAATGGAGGGATGGAAGATCTGTCAGTTTGGTGGCTTCAAGTTCATTTGCCCAATTGCCTTGAGCCTTACTTTGGCTTATTCATTGGAAAGTTTGGTCTGGACACTTCGAGTACTTATAGGCGAACAAGTTCTGCTGCCCTTAAATCTCCTACAGGAAAATCACACATTCTTCAGCCTGGAAGTTATCTTGAGAAACTACGCAGTACACAAAATATCTTAGGCAAAAAAAAAAAAAACATATATACCTAGATTCAGTCTAAAGGACATACTTTAAGCCTCAAGAAAAAAAAAAAATCGGGCCGGAGGGTTAGCTCAGTGGTTCCGGCGCCTGCCTCGCAAGCGCAAGGACCTGAGTTCGATCCCCGGTAACCACATAGAATGCTGGGCGTGGAGACACGCCCACCAACAATCAACACCGCATACCACAATGCCGGACGTGGTGGCTCACGCCTGTCATCCCAGCACTCGGGAGGCAGAGGCAGGAGGATTGCTGAGTTCGAGGCTTGCCTGGGCACCATAGTGAGCTCAGGGCCAGCCTGAACTACAAAGCGAGACCCTGTCTCCAAAAAGAAAAAAAAAAATCCACAGCTGCATCTGATGCCCATTTCTCCCTTTCCATGTCCTGTATGTAGCTTCTACTTCTCCTGTATTGCCTCCAAAAGCACACATGTGCGTGCGCATACACACACACACACACAGAGGCACATACAGGAGCACACATGACTCCCCATAGCTTCAGCTCATCTCCTGGTTTCATCCTTGCGGAAACCTCTCACACACAGCACTGGGCTGCAGGTGGAAACACATCCGGGCCCCTTCCCAGGCCCCCTGTGCTGTGAGCGGATTAATGGAGAGTGGTGGGGTGCCCAGGGCCCCTGTTATCATGCAGGCAATTGCTAACTGTGGACCTCTGACTTTGTAATTTGTTCTTTATGGACTCGCCTGCAGCCAATAAGCAAAATCAATAGTCTTTGCTGAAAAGTAAGCAAGTGCCAGTGTGTTGTGTGACGGGTGAAGATCCATGTGCTCGCCAGGGGTCAGGGGCCACATCAAATTTCTCTCTGACTTCTTTGTAAAAAGCTCAATCCATTTAGGGAGCATTCGTCACTGGAGAATGTTTCAGCGGGGAATAAGAGAGGCTGCTGTTCTTCTCTCCCCATTTAACGATGTTTGTTTTCAACAGCCTGTTCAATAATGTCACTGGAAGAAATTATGTGAGAAGAATAAAGCGCTTGGAGTCTATTTATTCATT
Source organism: Thryonomys swinderianus (assembly GCA_004025085.1). Taxonomy (NCBI): domain Eukaryota; kingdom Metazoa; phylum Chordata; class Mammalia; order Rodentia; family Thryonomyidae; genus Thryonomys; species Thryonomys swinderianus. The sequence continues at coordinate 3,376 of PVIC010044494.1, forward strand.
CATTCATTCATTTCTGCAGAATAACACTAGCTGTTGCTTCCTCATGTATATTAATACAGCTGCGGTCGGCCCAACATTTGTTTGCTCTGTTCCTTTCCAGGAAACAGGTGAGTCTCTCTCTGTTGCCCCAGAATTGATTACCTGTAGCTTAAGGGAGAAGGAAGTTTATAGGAGCTTAAGGGGAGACATACATATCTCTAAACCAACAACATGGGAAGATGTAAGTCTACTTGATAATTTGGCTTCTGATCAACCACCAGGAACCTTTTTCTACTTTCTCCTCACAACCATCAGACATCAGGCAATTTTGGAGAAGGATATAAAATAAAGGGCTAATGAGCAGAAGTGGATTCCAGAGAACGAACATCTAAAGGGCTTTTCATCCTCGATATTGTATCACTGCTGTTGCTCCGTTTGTCTTCTCATGTGCCAGTGCATTTTAACATCCGCTCAGAAAACAAGACTGTTCACAAGGAGGGCCTCCGAGTGGGGCGCTAAGTCTGAACAAGCTACTGGATGGGGCTCTCCTTCCCTGTGCTCGCTCAGGGGGTTCTGAGCCACCCTCAAGCTCACATCTGTCAGGCACTGGTCAGGGGAGTCCCCAGGAGATAAAAGGAAGCCGCAGCCCGCTGGCTGCCACTGGCCATCGGAGAACAGGGTCTCGAAGGGCATAGGGTCTGCTACCTCGACTTGGAAGCTGCCCCAAAGGAAAAGTTAACTTTAGGGCCTGTTTACGTGGACCACAGCTTGCCTTAAATGGTTCTTCTGATTCCTACTCATAAACCTGATTTTTTGTTTGCTTGTTCTCACCCAGAACTCATCTAAATTTTTGCGTTTGTGTCATCCTAATGAAAAATACAGAGGCTTTGTCAAGAACTATTATGAAAACTGCAGTGACCAGCCAGAGCTGTTCAGGGGCTCCATGGCTGCTTTGGATTTCACTGAGGATTCAAAGCTCTGCGGCATCTGAACCGATGCTCAGTAAGACTCAGGTCATTCTGTCCCACAAACCTAGATGACACCACAATGAAACTCCTGCTCATCGAATAGGAACCCTTCTGCTTCCTGCTATGTTTAGTACCACAGGTCTCTTGTCAAATGTATATATGAGATTCATAAATTTATGCCTGTTTTTAATTAGATAAAATAAAGCTACACATACAAGCTTTGTCTGCCTTAGCACTTCACCATGTTTATGTTTGTGTTTTTATGTGACTATGACAACAGGAAATGGGATGGAAATCTTTTCTTTAAGGGCACTCAACACCCATTCCAGTGTGCTTCGGTACTACACAGATGGGCAGTAATTCTAGCAAGCCAAGTAAGCTCCTAATTTATAGCCACTTAAACTGTTAGAGAGCAGAAAGCTTCGCTGTCAACCTATTACACATGGCGATGAGCACTTGAAGAGTGGCTGCTGACTACTGCACGTGACAAAACTGCAAAATAAACACCAGAGTTTGAAGACACAGTACGAAAAACACAACAGGAAAGTACCTCATTCATAATGACCATTTTGACTAGTTGTTAAAAAGATCATTTTTCATCTGTTGCATTAAATAAAGTACACAGTAGATCATTAGATTAGTTTCATGTGTTACTTTTAACCTTTTGATGTGTGGCTACTAGAAAATTTGGTTTCGCTCATGGCTCATGTTGCATTTCTGCTGGATAAAGTGGGCAAGTGTCTGACCTGGGTCCAACAAGGCACTGGAAGCAAAGTGCTCCCACACATCTACTTGGCCGCTCACATAACAGCCATTTCTATTGCCTACTGCCTGCATTTACAAGGTCACCACACTCCTATTCAATTCTCTTTCCAAAAATACATATAAATTAGTAACAATGTGAGGTTAAATGCTTTGTTTTCTTTATGCTGCTTACAAAAATGAACTCATGGGTCAAACTGAAACCATTTTTGACCTGATGCCATATGTTCTGGAGTGTGAAGAAATAGATTCACTTATTTATTAGTACATAGACAGATGCAGATTATTCTCAGATTAATAGTGTCTACTGACCTGTTCAACACATCCCTCCACTTCCTCCTCCTCCTCTTTCTTTTCTTTTCTTCTTCTTCTTCTTCCTCTTCCTCCCCCTCTGCTGGCCTTCGTGCTCCTATTCATGCTCATCCCCAACAGCTCTATACCCTAAGGTTCACTCCAAATGTTCAAAATCAAAGCTTTTGGGCCGGAGGGTTAGCTCAGTGGTTCTGGCGCCTGCCTCGCAAGCGCAAGGTCCTGAGTTCGATCCCCGGTAACCACATATAATGCTGGGCGTGGAGACACGCCCACCAACAATCAACACCGCATACCACAATGCTGGACGTAGTGGCTCACGCCTGTCATCCCAGCACTCGGGAGGCAGAGACAGGAGGATTGCTGAGTTCGCAGCGGCTTGCCTGGGCACCATAGTGAGCTCAGGGCCAGCCTGAACTACAATGTGAGACCCTGTCTCAAAAAGCAAAAAAACCCAAAAAACAAAAAAAAAAAACCCCACCAAAATTTGGCTTTTGATTCCACTCTAAAATCCTGGCTGCAGCTTACAATCAATGACTCCATAAGCATCATCAATGGTTTAATTGACATTTTTCTTCTTTCTTAGACATAGGAAAAATGATCCTTGCACTGTAGTTTTAACACTTTAAATCTGATGGAATGGGATCATCATGCCATATCTGTTAGCTTTCCCCATCGCTGGAACAAATAATGCCGATACCCACAATTTGAGGAGGAGTTCATTTGGTTCACGGTTTCAGGGAGTTCAGTCCATAATCAGCTGGCTGTGAGTAAGGAATGGCGTGTAGGTGGGTGTGCTGGAGGAGTGCTGCTCAAGCGATGATAGTCAGCAAGCAGAAAGGGAAGAGCCACACTGAAGACAGAGCTTCCAAAAGCCTGTCACCACTGGTGTACCTCTTCTGACCAGGCCATATTTAACTATGAGCTCATCTATGGACTAATCTGTCCACGAGTGCAAGTCTTCCATGATCCAATCGCTTTCTGAGAAACCCACCTCTGAACACATGAGACTTTTGGAGACATTTTATCTAAACCATAGCACATGTACAGAACCACACAAATTGCAGCTTTCAGAGTGCCATCCCATTCACAATAAGCCATGATCTCTGGTTGGCATTTGTTCTTGTGGAACAGTCTCTGGGTGATCTTGTCTTAGTACAAGGATCGACACCTCAAACACCACTGGCCTTCAGCCTTAACATCACAGATACCCTGATGAATGGTGCCAATTCAGTCCATTCACAAAACAACTGGTTAACCAATGACAATTATTATCTATTAACAACAGTGGCCAATCACCAAGCAAATCCTAAGAAATGGTTGTGACGGTCCTTCAGTCCTTTTCCAGAGAATTTACAACTTTTCTTCCCAGGGCACCAGTCCTTCCTATGTTCTAGCATTTTCTCCAAGATCAAACAGTGTATCTTTTTTCTCAACATGATCAGAAAAGCAGCATCACTTAGTAAATTGGGTAGCTCTTTTGCCAAGAGACAGATAATATGATGACTGCTTTAGAGGCAAAGCTCTGTTTGGTTAGAAGCAGAAACAACAGGACAGACCCACGGCAGTGACACAATTCGAAAGCTAGATCACAAACTTCACAGGAGGTAATGAGTTCCCATTTTTGACTTAATTAAGACTTTAATGGTTATAAGGACCAAAGTCTCCCCTTAATTCTGTACCAACTGAAGACAGCAATTTCAACCACTTTGATAACGTTGACCTTAAGGTAGACAAAGGGAAGGGAAAAGACCCGATGTTACTAAGGATCTTGTGCTATCCAGGTCACCCGAAGCCCTGGGCCAGGAGAACATTACCGCAGCTCATGGCTTCACCTCGCTCTAACCTGGCTGCTAGATGCAGACCATCAGGCTACAGAGGCCCTGAGGGGTCATTTGGGGAAGAAGCGAAGGCAGATGAGCTGTGAAGTGCCTGGAGAAGGCAGGCTCCCCTCCCGGCCTCACTCACCTGCTGCCCCCTCCCCCAGTAGACACTGAAGGGTATGCGAAGGTCACCACCCCCTTCTGGGAAGAGTTTCCTCTGTCAGGTTGCAGGCCAGGGAAATTTCCATTGCAGATGCCTTGGGTTAAGGTATTTTCACCTCTATCCTGAAAATGCACTTGTAGATATGATATATTAAACTATCATTACTCATAGCTGAAGGACCAATTTTTAACAATTCATGTATCACCTGCTTGTGAGCCATAAGATAGATCAGCCAGCGTGCTAGGCACTGAGAACAAAATATGAGCCAAAGTAGGTAGAAGCTATAATCTCAGGGCATTTCCAGTGCATTTGGGGAAATAGGTATCAAGAGACTAAGATTAGAATCAAAGCCTGATCATTGATCAAGGTACATGAAAGGATTTCCAAGTACGTGGCTTGTCACTCGTAATTAGTAACAGAACAACCAGACAAGAAGGCTAAAGGGAGAAAGTGTCTCTAAGGAAGTGATGCTTCAGATACGCCTGAGTTAGGGATACAGGTGAGTGAGGGCTGACTACATAGAAGGGTGGCAGAGCTCAGGCTCTTCAGCACTAGGACAGACTCCTCCTCTCAGGACAGATTCTTGGATGGGTTTTACTACTGACACACCGTGGGGGCGTGAAGGAAGCAGGACATAAGAATATCTTTGATAGAGAGTTTGTTTTAGGAAGGTTTGTGAAATGAATTTTTACACATTTATTAAGTGATAGCTTAATTGTTAAGTAGTGACAGTAGAGAATGAGAAAAGTGCAGGCAATTGAAGATGGTGGGTAACAGATATCTCTATCTATGCCGTTACTTTCTCCATACATGAAAACATGCCATTTCCTATCTGAGTCAGAGTTTATCCATGGTCACGTAGTGGGTAGACAGGAGTGTGGTCTCCACTTGGCTTTGGGATCTGCCCAGGGGTTGGTAGAGCACACTTCAGGTGTGTCTGGGCAGCTCACCCCGGTGGGACTTTGGGGTCCAGGCTGGTCACTGGAGCCTCCACTCTGACAACGGACCCTGCTCAGCTTCCCAGCCACCATGAACTAAGCAACTTTGCTTCCCTGTGCTCTTCCATCATAATGCTACCTTGAACTGAAAACCTCTAAACCTGTGAACTATATTAAATCTCTCCTCCTTTAAGTTGTGGTGCCCCAACAATGAAAAGTGACTGATACGGAATGTAAAAGTAATAGGTGTGCACATGCACACCTCTACTTGCATTGGTGTGTGTGTGTGTGTGTGTGTGTGCATGCGTGCACGCGCGCCAGTCCCAGGACAAAGGCTGTTCCAGCAAGGAATGACTAGGTCACCACAGAGGAGGATATAAGAGGACAAGGGACCAGGAGAGGAAGGATATAAAGGTGTAGAGAATTTATTTTCCATGGGATACAGGGAGAGGTCAAGGTTCAAGGAGAAGGGAAAATGTAAAACTCCACACCCGCCCTGGTGGGATGATGGCTTTACCAAACAACAAGAAGGAGATCGCTGGTCCGGGGTGTGATGTTCATCTTCTCAGAGGTACAACATGCAGAGATTTGTGTCTTTGACAATTGAATGGAACAGATCTAAATTAGGGTTAGAAAATAAGTTTCCTCTTACAAGTCAACTCTTGCCCAAGGAAAGCCCATAGTTAAGAGTGTAGAAACTGAGACACACAAATCACATCAGGGTTCAGTGTCATAAAGGCCCTGAGCGGGGGGCAAGGCCATCACAGAGAAGGGAAGAGCTCACTTGTCACTTTTGCTGTCCCTGCCCGAATTACTCTCATTCCCGTTGCTCCTCCTTCCTTTGCCCACCTGGAGCTATTATTCCAAGAGATAAGGAGAAGGAAGCCATTTTGGGGGTTTTTAATAATTCTCATTATTACAGAAACAATATTAGCTCATCAGAAATTTTTTAATGATTTAAGAGAAGAAATAAAATTAGCAAACAACAAAGGCAATTTCCCGACCATAACATTGAAAGTTCTAAAGAAATTTGCATTTTCAGTGCTGGGAAATGTCAGGTTGTTTTTACACTCAAATCCCCTTATCTCCCACCAGGGTAAGAAGGGTAATGTTTATAACATCTGAATCTCTGACCCAGTGAATAAAACATATCAGTGTTACTTAGCTCAGACTCCAATAAATATTCATAACAATGGCACATGCATAGCTAATTGAATGACTTTTGTTAATATTAAACTAGATATTCATGGACATGTGCCTTTTTCTATAATGAAAATACTGCCTTGGGCTAGTTTTGTTTTTCTTGTCTAGAACAATTTATTTGCTTTCACCAAAATGAATATAAACTCCTATTCTCATGACAAAAGAATTCACCATTAATTTGAATAAAGAATTTCTTTATTCCCTTTGTGATATGCTTTATTGAGAAAGCCAATCTGAACGTATCTCAAAATTTTTGTTCAGACATTATATTTAATTCCAACAACACATTCAATGTCTATAAATAGAGATTCTAGGATTGCTAGGACCAGATATATTGTTGTCAAATCCGTAAGAGATTTCTTTTGATTAATTTAAAAAGTAATAAAAACATAGCAAAGCAAAACAGAATCCCTCTACAACTATGTAAAGTTTGAAACTATTACCTTCCTTATTTCCCCAGACTTTTTTCCCTCCCTGCCATTTCTCCTTGCTTTCAATTCCCCTTATGTGCACTGCAATGGCTGTTTGTTTTCTTTATTGGTTGCTCAGCATTTCTTCTCTCTTCTTCATAGCACCTGACTTCCTTTTAGAGACTGAGTAGTCCTGTTTCTCACTGCAAAGTCTGGTGCTGTATTCACTCTCTGCCTGGCCCTGCATAATCAAGCAAGGTAGCAATAACCTGACCTTGACCAGTCAGACACTCCCTCTGAGACCTTCCAACGCTAAACGGGTAGGCCAGGCTAGAGTAAGCTCCGGAGTTCGCCAGACAGCGGTCCGCTGCAGCCTGGCTCAACCGTCCTCCCTCCCTCCAGCCCCTGGTGACACCCAACATCCTTTCAAAGTCTTCTCTTGATTTGTCATAAAGTAAAGAGAATCTCTTAGGTACAACATTCACAGTTCAGTAATATATTATACCATAGTTTCTCTTGGATGCTAGTTTGCCAAAATCTGTCAGATTTTAGGCCTCGTGAACAATTTCAGTGACCTGAAATGCAGACTGAGCTCAGGGATACATGGAGCTCACTGTGTGACCCAGTGTTTCTCCCACTCGGCGTCACTGTGTAGTTATGTCACCAGACTGAACTCAAAGGTACTGTAGTAAGCGGATGCTTTGCGTCAGAGTCTAGTATCACCCACTTGTTTCCAGGGCTTAGAAACCCAAGAGATAATCTACGATGCACTGAAAACCACACAGGAATTGGGTGATAGTTAACTTGCTCTTTGGGCTCACTCACATGACTTATTCTAGAGCAGATACTTCCATCTTTGCTGGTCTTCAAAATCACCTAGGATCAGAGGACAAGTTAGAGTCCCAGATCTAATGTGGCATGACCTTGGTAAGTAGGTCCGGGGTGGGGGTCCAAATTACCTCACGTATGAGGTCTACACAGGGGAGGACTGGAGTGGGGGGCCCAAATAAAGGAGTTCCAATAATGCAGAGAAATTTCAGCTTCGAATTAGGTAATAAGAGCAGAATATGAATAGGGCGGAATGGATTTGAAATATATTTAGGAGGTAAAATAAGCTAGCTGTGCTTAAGATCTATTTAATGAGGTTGAAATAAATAGGACCAAGCATACACTTTGGGTTTTTAGCTTGTGCAGCTTGGCTGCACTGCTGAGGCAGGAAATATTGGAGGAAGAGCAAATTTAGAAAGAGGTATATGCGGACTTAATGACTTAAAAAGCTTTTGTGTGATGCCCAAGAAAAACGATCAGCACAGAAGCATAGCAGGAAGCTCCAGTTAAAGATAACATCTAAGGCTGCAAACGTGAGCACTGACCGGGGACAAGAGGGAGCTGTCTTCATACAAGGGATGCACTCACTCGAGGAATGTAGAGAAAAGTGGTGGAGTCAGAAGTGGACCAGAAGGATCTGCAGCATCTGAGGAAACTGGGAGAAGGGACCGCAGCCGGAGCCTGACTGCGGGTACCCAGAAGACAAAGAAGAGGCCATTGCGAAATGGAAGCTGTCACCATCGTCAACTACAAGGGAGGTGCGGGATTATAAAGCTGCAAAGTGGTCTGAGTTAATAGATGAAAAAATACCACATTTTTAACCAAGATTGTCCGGTGAGAATTTCAAAACTAACTTTTGGTAGAAGTGGGTTGAGATATCATTATGAAGTAGACTGCCCAGACAGACAATTCTTTAAAGACAAAACAAAAACAAAAACAAAGAGGTATTGTATTCAGGTCAGATCTCCAGTCCCCAAGACAAGCTAATTCCCAAAATTCCCAGCACCTGAGTCCAGGGTAGCTATGCAGTCACAGTCTGCTGCATGTTATCAATTTGATGGCACCAGACCGACTTAGTCAACAAAAATTCACGCTCCTGTCTCTGTGGCAGAAGCTTGACTCGGTCCATGTGGTCATGGACATTTTTAGAACCAACCCCTTGAGTGGAACTTGGACCGTGGAAGTAGTTTTCTCCAGTGGAACAGAGATAGAAGCCATGCTTGGCATTTCCTACCCGAGGCTTTTAAAAGACTGGTGTCTCCATCTCTTTGTCCTTCAGCTGTATGTCTTTTCTGTAGTACGGAGTTCTTGCGTACTCATGGCAGTACGCAAGGGAGAAGTAATCATGCACTCTATCTTGAAGAGGAAAGCTGCTAGTACCGGGACTGGCATTTATTCCATGTTCCTGACATACTGACATTACTTTAGCAGCTTTAATACATACGTATCTCAGCAATCTTCTGACTAAAACTTGTAGGTAACTAACTGACCATTGTAAGCTTTAACACATGAACACACCGACACCATAGAAATGCAAGTTATAACATTTATCTGATGCAAATTTTGGAGAATGTGTCCCAACCCCCCATTCATTGTTTACAAACTTGACTCATTTAAAGTTTAGCGATGCTGGTCAGAGCTAACAAGTGACGTTAAGCACTAAATTAGCTAATCAATTAGTTCAATTCAGAAAGCAAATTAAGATTGATAAATAAAATACAACTCTTTCCACTGAGGATTGACTTAATGATCTGTTGCTTATTTTTTTTTTCCTTAAGGGTTATATTAAGGCATCTTCAGCCCATTGTTTCTGCTCAGACAGAGATCATTGTTTGATGGTAGTCCTCTGTGCCAATGAGTACATGATGTTCCTCTGGAAGAGCCATCTGAAAATGTCAGGCTGGTGCTGCCTTCGGAGCCACAGCGGGTGCACAGTGCCCCGTAAGGGCTGGGGTCGGGAGCCAGCTGGCAGTGCAGTGCATTCTGGTCCTCTCATCAGCCACAGTTCCCAAGCAAGGATGACAAGAATGTACACGGGTCTACGAAGAAGGTCTGAGAAGGTCTTCCGATTTGTCCCAAAACACTGCATGGGCTAGCAATAGCCCTCTACAGTGGCACTTTTTCCCTATTAATCTTGGGGTTAGTTTCATATTGATAGAATCCCATTTTTTTTTTTTTTTTTTTTGAGACAGGGTCTCGCTTTGTAGTTCAGGCTGGCCCTGAGCTCACTATGGAGCCCAGACAAGCCGCCGCGAACTCAGCAATCCTCTTGTCTCTGCCTCCCGAGTGCTGGGATGACAGGCGTAAGCCACCAAGCCTGGCATTGTGGTATGCGGTGTTGATTGCTGGTGGGCGTGAGTCTCCACGCCCAGCATTATGTGGTTTCCAGGGATCAAACTCAGGACCTTGCGCTTGCGAGGCAGGCGCCGGAACCACTGAGCTAACCCTCCGGCCCTAGAATCCCATTTTTAATGTTAGTAGTGTCATAGGTTTGATGGAAGTAATCAGCATGTTGAACTAACTTTGAGTGTTTTCTCTTCCGGGCAATACCCCACTGGATACCCTTGAACACGTGCGTGTATTGTCCTGGGGTCAATTTCTTCTGCCAAGATTGCTACACTGGAGAGCAGAGATATATGTGATTTTGCTATGTACTGTCAAGTTGCACTCTGGTGTGGCTCATAATGAGTCCTTCCCTCCGAAGTCTCACGTGCTCACAGGTGGAGAGTACATCCCATTATTTTGCTTATACGAAATATACCTTTCAATTAATTACAGGACATTACCTTTTATATTGTTTTTGTTTTCATGCTTTTTTAAATCTGTTACTCTAATTCATATTTCTTCCACTTATTTATCTTTTCTGTGGTGTGGAGGGCTGAGCCCAGGGTCAGTGCTGCTGGGAAAGTGCTGTGACACTGAGCTACATCCTCAGCCCAGCTTTTTATACTTTTAAATGTAAGAGGTTTTGATCTGAAAGTTGTCTAATTCTGTTTCTAATCTTCTTGTGGTATACTTTTAGAAATTATTTAGTACTAAATTTAAGAAAATCTACTATTTCTTTAGGCGATACCTACTACCTTCCTACTTGAGCTGATGCCAAAGCACATATTTGTATTCCTTCCCAATTCCTGTTCACCCCAGTTGGTTTTAGCTAATCACATTACTGCTATCAGTTTTCCTAGAGCCTTCTTGTTTCTTTAATAAATTCCTTAAATAAATAAATAAATAAGAAGTGAATATTAAATAGTTTAATATGTTCTCAATTTGTCAGACTTGTATCTTTTTACTTGGGTTTTTACTTCACAACTTATTCGCACATATGCGCAGAACGTGAGGTTTACATTAACGCTGGGGAGCGTGTACGTAACATACTTCGATTCTTAAAGTAAAGATCTTTTAAATGAGTGCATGTCAGCAGCACATGATTACATTTACCGTGGAGGGTTGGCGCATGTACGGAGTACATCCTAATCCTTCTTTTTTTTCCAAATTCCCTGCCCGTCCCCTCCCTTCCAGTTCTGTCCGACTCCTGCCGCCTTTCCCATTAGCAAAGCTCTGCTTTCATCATCTTCTCCCTTCAGCTCTTCTCCTCCCATCTTTTCTCCCTCCCTCCTTCTTCCCTCCTCCTCCTCTTGTTTCCCGTCCATTGGAGACGATGCCCCGACGGCTACAGGTGCAGGGGCCTTTCCTAGTCTGTGAACGTGATCTCCCTACGCCCCGCCACCTCCTGTCTCATTCACAGGCCGCGCCCCACTCCCTTCCCCCACCTTGAGTCTCCTCCCCCATTTGCATCATTATTATCATTTTCACTTGGCATTATGACGCGCATTTCCATCCCTTGCTGGCACTGGGTGCAGTTGCCCGGCTCACCTTCAGTCCTCTCGCCCCCCCCGGGCCCCCACCCGTCTCCAGAGGACCCACCTCCCCGTTTTCCGTACCAGGCCTCTGTTCTGTACTTGCTGGCGGCCTTACTCAGCCGCGAGATTCCGCGTGGTGATGATGTGTGTCTGAGTTACTGCGCTTAATGTTCTGTTTTCCAGTGTGTCCATTTTCTTACAGATGTCTCGAATGCATCTTTCTTTCTATCTGTTGACGCCTCTCTCTGCGCCCCACAAGCCGGAGTGCAGAAATCCGGCTGCGACAGGCTCCCCTCGGTCATGACTTGCGTGGTTTCTGTTGCGCGGACTTCGGGGCGAGCAGAGGAAAGACCTTCGCTGTGCCGGCGTCC
>PVIC010044495.1:0-14688 GCA_004025085.1 Thryonomys swinderianus
TTTTTTTTTTTGGTGGTGGTACCGGGGATCGAACTCAGCTGATTTTCTATTACCCAGAGCACAAACTGTAAAAGTTATTTCAAAGTTATCTAAGGAAAGGATCAAGAAACAGGCACCTTCACCATGCCTGTTGTCTCCTGCAGAGCTCGCCAGCATCCGGCCCGGTGTGCATCTCTGTGAGTTAGCACAAATGGGCTGATGATGGCATAACCAAGGGTCATTAAATTCAAAATGTTTGGCATGAAATTATTCTCTAGGACAGAATTGATAAATAGAGAAAAACCACAATCTGCCAAATAAAAGAAAAGAAAGGAAAGCATCAGAAGGAGAACACTTCGAGCAACTTTGACCTCAGGGGGAGCTTTGTAGAGAGCGTTGGAGATCCGTAGACAAAGAACACGCTGGTGGTGCTTGTGGAGAACAAACACTAAGTAACCACTGGCTGTGCCCATCACACTCAGAAACATGACATCTCTTATTACCATGAGAATGAGAAATGTCCATTTTATTTTCTGGTCGAAAATGACACGGTTTGAAGTTCGTACTGCCTTTTGATGTGTTCGTGCTTCTAGTCATGATATAAAGGAGTAAGTTCATGCCTACTGAGGAATTGAGAACCCAAAAGAAAAGACACAGGTACAAGACGGGCCACAGAGACCTGAGCATGAGCCTCCTCCACCACGAGTGGTTGGGGCTGATGGTGACAGCCTGGACCACCGAGAGCAGACCGCTGGTGCAGATGGCAGGCCCTGGGCCACCCGCTCCAGGAAAACGACAATCTTACAGCCTGTGTCATCTAGGAAGTTTCTCAGGCCAAAAGCTGCTATTGTACGTGGCATTCCCCAGGAAAGAAGCGTTATGGTATTTGTAACAGCCAAATGGATGAGAATCAGGTGTACAGATTTCTTCTCATTGCCTGCAAATATCAGCACGTAATTCACAAAAACGGAGGTGTTCCCCATAATGCCAAGTCCAGTTAAAAAGGCAAAGATTGTTCCCTTGATAAAGTCAGATGACATTTATTACTTCATAGTCAAAAGCATAGATTCAACACATACCTCTTTGAAGAAAGCATCAACAATGATGACGTAGATGTATCTGTAAAACATACTTGCCGTTATAGCAATTTCCTGAAGTATAAGAGACAGTCATCCTATGTAACAAGGCGGATTTTTGTTAAAAGGACTCTGTGCCTTTTACAGCAGCACTCCTGTGGATTACTGTGTGTGCTTTCAAACATCAGTTTGAAGGACCTATTAAAAACTGTAAATTAAAAACCCAGATTTTCTTACCTCCAAATTAGTAAAACGCAGTCTACTTATTAGCACAAGAGCTAGCAGAAGAAATCAACAAATAGGACCTCACCTTATTAAGAAGCTTCTGGGGCCAGAGATTTAGCTCAGTGGTTTCGGCGCCTGCCTCGCAAGTGCAAGGTCCTGAGTTCAATCCTGGTAACCACATACAATGCTGGGCATGGTGACTCACGCCTGTAATCCCAGCACTCGGGAGGCAGAGGCAGGAGGATTGCTGAGTTCAAGGCTTGCCTGGGCTACATAGTGAGCTCAGGGCCAGCCTGAACTACAAAGTGAGACCCTGTCTCAAAAAAAAAAAAAGAAGAAGAAGCTTCTGCACAGCAAAAGAAGCCACCTGCAGAGCAAAAAGACAATCAATAATTTGGGGGAAAAAATTTACCAGAGGTTTCTCTGATAAAAAGCTACGATCTAGAATATACAGAGCTTTAAAAAATCAGCCCCCCCAAAATGTAAAGATCCAATTCAAAAATTATCATCTGAAATGAATAGATACTTTTCAGAGGAAGAAGTAAAAGCAGCTAAGAAGCATATGAAGTAATGTTCAATGTTATTGTCATTCAAGAGATGCAGATGAAAACAACACTGAGATTCCCTCTCACTCCATAAAGAATGGCTGCTATCTTGAAATTAACCAGCAACAAATGCTGGCGAGGCTGTGGGAAGAAAGGGATCTTTCTCCTCTGTTGGTGGAAATGTAGACTGGTATAACCACTATGGAGATCATGGTGGGGATTCCTCAAAACCTTGGATTAGAGATCCCATTTGACCCTGCCAGTCCCCTGCTAGGTATGTGTGAAAGAATTAAAAGATTCCTATCACAGCAGCATATGTGCATTCGTGTTCATAGCAGCCCAGTTTGTGGTAACTAAACCTTGGAATCAACCCAAATGCCCATCAACTGGAGACTGGATAAAGAAGATGTGATTTTTCTATAAAACGGAGTATTACTCTGCCATAAAGAATGATAAATTTGAGTCGTTTATACTTAAATGGATGTACCTTCAGGACATACTCCCAAGTGAAACTCGTAAGTTTCTCTGGTATGAGAAACTGAAGATGTAAATGAGCTCTGGAATATGTGGTAGATATTGTGAAGTAGAAAATATTCAAAGGGAAATGGGGTATAGGGGTAAGTAACAAGGAGAAGAAAATATATGCTGGTAATAAAAAAGGGAAACAAAGCTTATATATATATGGAGCAGGGGTTGTACAGTGAGCAGGAGAATGGGAAACAAATGAGAATTAAATTGTGTCATATACTGTTACAAATTCTCAATATTGTGTGTGATCATGATGTCTATATACAATGTACCAATAAAAATTCAAATTTAAAAATCTTCATATACTCCATCTATGTTCAACAGAAACTTTACTGCATTGAATCCAAAGTTCCCCCAACCAGAATTCCTTCTTATGCTCACATTTAATTTTATCAAATTTCCATCAATCTATCTCAGTGCTATGGAATGATGTCACTCAAATACTGTCATAGTATTACCTGGCACCCCTTCTGCACCCTTGGGGAAAATGTTTCTATTAACTTTGCAGTGTGTGTGTGTGTGTGTGTGTGTGTGTGTGTGTGTGTGTGTGTGTTTCAGACCTGGACACACTTTCACAACTAGGAGCTCCAGTATCACCTTTTCACAGAGAAACTTCTATTGCACTGTGTACTGTATTTCCTACAGCACACAGGCAGGGTCCTGGAGCTTTGCATTGAGAGCCTAAGGTAAACAAAAGTGGCGTGGCCCAGAATTGGCTTCACTGGTGCCGTGACTACAGAATACCAGTGAGGGTTTCCCTTGTCTGACAAGTAGAAAAGCATTTACTACAGCAAACAGCATAGAAACAGTACACCACGCTACCTGTCTAGTACACCATGAAATATGCTTCGAGATTTGCTTTGCTCCGCAGCACTATTAAATCTAGAACAAGAAGTGATCAAGTGTTTAGTCAGAGATTAGAATGTGTTAAGAGTTAGCGTGATCAATACATTTCAACATCCTGGAGGAGTATTCAGATGATTTCCTGTTTGTTTTTGCTTCTGTGTGCTTGTTTCTAAGGCTTCCTATTTTCACTTCCTTTCTTCAGACTCCAAAGCTTCGCTGCATGCTAGAGACCAGGCATGAGACACTCAGTAACTGGCTTCCTTTTCTGTCTGATACAAGTCAGAGTGTCAGAGAAGAAAAGTGTGAATTCTATCCAGTATGACTTGAAAACTTTTTGACACACTATTTTTAAAGGCAAGGATTACCTTCAGGTAGATATATGGTATTCCGTTGGGTTGTAGTAACTTATGCTTTTAGGAAGGTTAAAGCATTCACCTCAAGCCCTATTTTCTGGAGTTAATGAAAAACAAATTAACACCCTTCTGTTCTTAGCATGAGGATAAAATTAAAATGAGTTTTTTCTTGTTATGGAAACTCAGTCTGGGACTCCATGGTGAAAATTCTCTAAACAGCAACTATAACTTTTATTCTTAATAATTGTCAGTAGTTCTCCTATCAAACATATGTGCAGTGAACTAAGCTGGCATGCACATTTATTGTGTGTTAGCATGGGGAGGCTTGTGTGTCTGCATGAGGAGATAAATTAAACAATAATGCACTAATTCAGCACACAACAGTGGGAAATCCCACAGGTCACCTATACTGAAGTGTAGAAACGCACCAAAAACGAAACATTCACACTTTACAAAAGGCTACGATCCTGACAGAGTCCCAGTGCAAGGGAAATCTGAGGAAGAAGAAAATGGACTATTCCGTAGACCCGCAAGGGCTTCTGTGGCTTTCTGATTGCTCACAAGCAAGGAGAGACCGGTGTGCAAAGACGCGTCCCAGAGCCCTCTGATGCCGGCCGAACCCGCCCCCGAGCACAGAGGGCTCTGCGTGGGTGCAGTGCTGACGTCTGGAACCGCCGTCCTCGTCGACCGCAGGAAGAGTGAGGGTCCTGGCGCTCACAGGCCTTCCGGACAACTTCCTGCTTTGTCAAAGATAAAGTTTAGGTTCCTGGGAGAAGAGCGGAGGAAAGCCCGAAGCGAGCGGATGTGCCCTCTGGGGTCTACTCACCTCGGCAAGCGTGTGCAGCAAACGCCGTGGGGAGTCTCTCCGGCACGCGGAGGCTCCCCGGGGCCGATTCATACGTTCAGGGTTTGTTGAGCCCTTAGCTGTTGTAAATCTTCTCCAAGAGTTTAATTTGCAAGGTTGTCACCCTGTCAGGGAGAAGGAAACCCTCTGCAGAACCCCAGTCCCCGTGTACAACGTCCCCTGTCCCTCCACAATTACTCTGTTTGGCTCAGAAGTTTCCTTGGGCTCGCCCTGGCTTTAACGACGCCACGAGAAGACAAGTGCGCAGCCGCGCGCGCCGCTGTGTCCGGGGATCCCTGCGTCCCGGCTCTTCGCTTCCGTCCCTCAGGTTCAGCCTTGAGTCAGGCCGGGGCTCAGCAAACGGGGAGCCTCAAGCCAATGGCTCCTCTTTCCTTCTCAAGGCGCTGACCGGCGCTGACGACTCAGCTTTCCGAGCTCTTCCCGGCCACCCACGCAGGCAGGTCCTGCTCCATCAGCCTGTGAGCGCCGGCCACCGCCGTCTTCGCCACGGAGTTTCCCGCAGCCGTGGACGCTCCAGGCGAAGTGGGCGCGGCTTTCAGCCAAGCAGCCCCGCCCCGCGCCGCCGCCTGCCCTGCCCAGGGCCTGCGCTCCAGCCCGCTCAGACTGCAGCCCCGCAGGGACGCGAGAGCCCTCTGCGCCTACGCTTTCACGCCCAATTTTGAATAAGGAAATCAAAGCAGAGCTGGGTGGCTATGTTGTTGTCAAAACATATTCAAGCCTAAATAAAAACATAAGTACGAAATATTTCTCTGGGACCAAAAGTAATGGCGTTTAGCTTTTCTCACTTCTGAGGCAATTTTGGCAAAATCGTGTAGTTTTTATTTTTTGTTGCCCCTTTGAGAAGCGTAGAAATCTTTCCAAAGGCAAATTCTGCTTTGCAGTTTGACACCCCAGGACTGCCGTCCCGAGGCGCTAGAGCCGTCCTCGGCAAAGTGCTCACTCATGGGATCCACCCTCTCTTGGGTCCCTGCGTGCTTCGATCCAAGTTGTAAGCATTCTTCCCTTACGTTAGAAAAACTTGATTTATTTACTTTTTGACAAATATGCTTATTTTGATATGTATCACATTTCCTTTAACCAGGAATGGCAGGAACGTACGCCGTTTCCATAGCCTGCTCTGGTGAACCGCCCACAGTGCACTGGGCGTGCAGGGTCCGTGCGCTGTTCTGACTGGCTCCTCCAGGCAAAGCCGAGAAGCACGGCGGGAGCGCTTGGCGTTCTGTGCTGAATTCCACGGTAGCTGCGCTCATTTACGCTCCCGCCAAGAGATAACAGGGCTCCTTTCTGTTCAGACATCTTAACCGGCACTGTTGTGTATTCTCAATAGTATCTATGCTGACTAGGGTGAGATGGAATCTCAGTGACGTTTGGATTTGCACTTCCCTTATGGCTAAAGACACTGAATGCTTTTCATATGCTTATTGGCCATTTGTATTTCTTTTGAGAACTGTCTATTCAGGTGATTTGCCTATTTATTGTTTGAGGGGCACTTGGTATGTTTTAAAGCTCCTTGTCTATTCTGAGTATCAATCCTCTGGATTAAGAAAATTTGGGGGCCGGAGGGTTAGCTCAGTGGTTCTGGCGCCTGTCTCGCAAGCGTAAGGACCTGAGTTCGATCCCCGGTTACCACATATAGTGCTGGGCGTGGTGGCTCACGCCTGTCATCCCAGCACTCGGGAGGCAGAGACAGGAGGATTGCTGAGTTCGCGGCGGTTTGCCTGGGCACCATAGTGAGCTCAGGGCCAGCCTGAACTACAAAGCAAGACCCTGTCTCCAAAAAGCAAAAAAAAAAAATTTGGCACAGGTTTTGTTGTTTTACAGGCTGAGTCTTCACTCTGTTAATTTGATGCAATAAAACTTTGTCAATTATTTTTCTTATTTCCTGGGCTTTTAGAGTCCTATTGAGGAAATTACAGCCTGAGCCTACAGTTTGAAGTGTTTCTCCTAAGTTTTCTTCTAGAAGTGTTAAATTTTCAGTACTCACACTTAGGTCGTGGATGTATTTTTAGTTGCTTTCCTTCAGGTGAGAGGTAGGGCTTTAGTTTCAGTTTTCTACATGTAGGTGCTCAGCTTTCCAAGCACTATTTTTAAGTGGTTATTGTTTCTCCATCTCCTGTCTTTGCCATTTTCACTGGGAATCAGATGCTGAGTCTGGGAACATTTTTTTTATGTCCTTTCTTCATTTTTATCAATTTGTAGATCAAGATGTTCTGTTACTCTGTTTTAGTTGTATATTTTGAAATTGTGTATTGTGAGACTGCTAGCACAGCTGTATTTATTTCTGGTCACTGGGTTTTCTAAGTGTTCTTTGTTTCCATATTAATTTTAGGATTTTTTGGTGAATAATGTATGTAATAATAATTTTTGATGGGGATTACACTGACTCTGTAGCTCACTTTTTTTTTTTTCTTTTTGAGGCAGGGTCTCGCTTTGTAGTTCAGGCTGGCTCTGAGCTCACTATGTAGCCCAGGCAAGCCTCGAACTCGGCAATCCTCCTGTCTCTGCCTCCCGAGTGTTGGGATGACAGGCGTGAGCCGCCACACCCGGCATTGTAGCTCACTTTTGAGGTGCTGAAGGCTCTTTTCTGAGGATGGTTTCTAGAATCTTTTTGTCCTAAGCAAAGAATTGAAGGAGACAAATGCAAACAGCACACAAATTTATTAAAAGTAGGAAATGAGACATATTTTACAGGATGAGTTTGAGCCAAGTAAAAGCAGGAAGAAAAGCACACCTTCAGCAGGAGTGTGGATGTATGCAAAAAAAAAAAAAAAAACTACACAAGAGAAAGCAAATGGCTCCTATATTCCTGCCAATGACATGTCTTCATTCTGTAAGTTTTGTAATTTGTCATGTGGTGCCCTCTTCTTTCCATTCTTTATTTTCATGGCCTTCAGCATGCGTCTTTAACTAGAAGAATGATTAACTACCTTGTGTTTTTTTGTTGTTGTTGTTTTTGTTTTGTTTTTTTTTTGAGACAGGGTCTTGCTTTGTAGTTCAGGCTGGCTCTCAGCTCACTATGGAGCCCAGGCAAGCCTCAAACTCAGCAATCCTCCTGCCTCTGCCTCCCGAGTGCTGGGATAACAGGTGTGAGCCACCACGCCCGGCACTGTGATGTGTGGTTCTGATTGCTGGTGGGCGTGAGTCTCCATGCCCAGCATTGTATGTGGTTACTGGGGATCAAACTCAGGACCTTGCACTTGCGAGGCAGGCACCAGAACCACTGAGCTAAATCTCCGGCCCTGGCCACCTTGTTTTTGAAGAGTCTGTGTCATCTGCCATCCAGATTAACTTGCTGTAATTTTCCATTGAGTAGGGCTTGCTGGTGCGCGAGGTGCCAGGGTCTCCGGCGCTCCGGGGTCTCCCTTCCATCCCTTGTGGACTCACGCGGCATCTTCCCCTGACAGCCTAGGGCCTCATTCCTGCCAACGCTGTAACTCCCTCTCAGCCTACGGACTCAGAGGCATGAAAAGCCCGAGGTATCCCTGAGAAATCTTAACAGCCAGGTCAACTGAATGGCTGTTGTATGTCCTGGTAGAAGCATTGCTTTGCCAGTGGGTTACTAGAAATAATGGTGAGTGATATTCCCATCTTCACCCCTGATTCCTGGACCTGCAAATCATGGAGATGGAGAAAATTACTCTATATTATTTGATCATTCAGAAACTACACTACCATTGCAAGGATTCTGCCCCTACTGGAACGCCCATCTGGACCTACAGCTGCATCTTCGAAAGGTGCTGTCAGCATTCTAGCAAGTCGGGGAGGCGAAGACCGAGGGGCGGGTGGCGGCAGCCTCGCCGCGGGGATGGCGCGCCATTATCTCTGGAAATGTTCCAACAGGCATCCCCCGAGGTCTGCCCCAGTAATCTCCAGGGCGTCTTTCAGCCCAGCTCTGACAGTCAAGATTAATTGCTGCAAGTAGGAAAAGGCTCCCTCAAGGAAACTGTCGAGCTAAAATAAATAGCAAATCACTGGCCATCATGCAAGCTACACATATATGAGTAAGAGAAGCACTTTCACAAACGGTACGGAATCATTATACGTGACGTCTTTGAAAACAGTATGTATATGGTACAAACACAGTGAAAAGAATAACATATTCGCTACTACTATGTATGACAAAGTTTCACGCAGAAACTGGGCTACCCGCCCATTCTCCTGGTGAACACCTTTCCCATCAGATCATTACGCCCTAATTGAGCCTGAGAAAACTTGAGTGCACAAATGTGGTAATGACAGCAGAGGGGAAAGTCATACATCAGGGACGGAGAGTTGAGGGTGTTTTTCCCCTAGCAGGTGACACTGAAATGAAGTCGCGGTGACGCTTGATTGCATCTGAGGTCTCTCAAAATCATGGAGATAGATAGGCCGATACTGGTGATGGAGTGGAGTAAGTTCATGCCTACCACAGAACTGAGGCCCCAGAAGGAGAGAAGCGGGGGAAGCAGGTGCCATGCAGACCGGGCCTTGAGCCCCCTCCACCGCGAGCGTCTGGGGCTGAGGGTCGCGGCCTGGGCCACCGTGAGCAGGCTGCTGGCGCAGATGGACAGGCCCCGGGCCACCCGCTCCAGGTAACACACAGTCTTACAGCCTGTGTCATCTAGGAAGTCTCTGGCACCAAAAGCTGCCATTGTCTTGGGCACCCCTTTGGAAACAAGCAGCAGGATATTTGTGAAAACAAAATGGATAAGAAGGAAGTGTATTGATTTGTTCTTAGTGAATCCCCCCAAGTTGCACATATAAATCACAAAACCTGACATGTTACCTAACATGCCAAGTCCAGTTAGAAAGACACAGACTGTTCCATTGGTAATGCGGAAATGCATTTTTTTCATTGGCGGAGAAATGTAGATTCCACCGGCACCTTTTTAAAAAAGAACCAATAATGATTTGAAGCAGATAACCATCTCACCTCATTGCATTTTCCTGGTGTTTAAGGCCAGTCACGGCACATGTAATTGTGCAGATTTTTTCCAAACTCTATTTCTTTCTTGTTACATTATTTGAGGGTTACTTTATGTGTTCTCATAGTATCTCTTTGACTAATAGTCAAAAAATATTTCCACTCAGATTTACTTTGAACTACATCTTCCAAAATCAACCAACTTGCTTAAATCCTAACATGTCCTACATTTAATCTCAGACTGAACTGAGACTCAAATTTCCCCAGCCAGAATTCTTCATTCTACTATATTTCCATTGTCCAACCCTGAGGATGGGCTGGTTAGAGATACTGGTAAAATTCTGTGGATCTACCCATCTCAACACATCTCAAATTTAGTTACATCGGTAACACCCTGATGTTTATTTTTTTGTTCAATAGTGCTTTCTTACTCTGATTTAGCTCAGTGAAACAATTTCTATGTTTGCATTTTGGCTACGTGTTTTTGACACTCAGAACCTCTACTTTAATATTTAATATCTACTTTAATATTTCCTCTTTTTTATTATCAAGTTTTTTCTTTCCCTTCTTTACTTTCCCCTACCCACCCTTTTCCTTTCCCTTTTGCACATTTTCTTCCTAGATCACCTAACCTATCACACATTTTGGCACTCATTTACACCTTTAGTTTTTCGTATTAGAGAAAAGATACAGTATTTACACATCTGTGTCCTATTTATTTCACTTATGAGTATGTCCTAAAGGCACATCCATTTGAGTATAAATGACTCAGATTTATCATTCTTTGTGACTGAGTAGTACTCCACTTTATTTTTTTAAAAATCTTCTTTCTCCTGTTGACAGGCATTTGGGCTGTTTCCAATATTTAGCTGTCACAAACTGAGCTCCTATGCACACAGTGCACATATGTCGCTGTGGTATGATTCTTTTAATTCTTTCATGTATATATTTAGCAGGGGGACAGCAGGGTCGAATGGAACCTCAAGTCCTAATGTTTTAAGGAATCTCCACAATGATCACCATAGTGTTGTACTACAAGAGTCTTTTATTATCAAGATAGAATATATTTTCAAAATATCCACAAAGGAGGCAGGAGAGGCCAATTTCAGATCTGTTCACACTACTGACTATTGTGTAAAACCAGTTTTACAACCGACACTACCTAGTAAGTTTCCGAACTGGGAAACAGGGCTGTAATGCTAACGTCTGGACTACAAATGACTGCACTAGAAAAAGTCAAATAAATGAGGACAAACTCTGGGTTTTTGTCAGGAGTCAAGAAAAAAAGTATGTAAGTATCTCACAAATATAAGGGTTTTCCCCAAAATTCTAGATCCAATGAAACAAAGGAAGATTATTCTCTGCATGAGGTGAATACAAATAATCTTCTGACTTCATGCAAAGGATTGGGAAAACCATTTTAAGAAGCAGATAAGTAAAAACGACACATTTCTCATGTGTAGATTTTCTCAGAGTTTAATCTTTATCTTCTTTTACTGCTTATCGAATGGTGATAGCTACAATTTGAACATAGGTTCCCTGCTAATTCATCTGCCCCCTTTCCAAAAAGGATTTCTTTGCTTTCCTCATCTCAAAATCTTACAGGATTATTTTCTTTCTAGACTAACCCAAGGAAAGGTGAAATCACACAACTTGTAAGCCGTGGACTGAGTCTCAGCTCAGACGCCTTCCTCTCGTTGGCTCTTGGCACACACTGAATCACCCCGTGCTAGGGGCTGTGTCTGCTTCCCTCAGACTCTTTCACACCCTGCGCACACTCGCCCTCCTGTGACTGGTGAGCTAGCAAGGAGTTGTCGCTTCTGCAAAGAACCATGGTGAACTTGCCAGTTTCGTTCTGTTCCATCCAGACATCATCCAAACGAGGAGCTGTCTAGAAAGAGCCATGGAGAGTCATAGCTGTTTGCTTCCTGAACATTTTCCAAGTATGCTCTGCTCTAAGAATGAAATGCCCAGTGCTACAATCAGGGTTTCCTGTGGGGCAGAAGATCTGAAACGGGGTGGCTGGGTGTCGACCTGGGTGGAGAGGGAGTCAGTATCCAGATCTGGCTGCTCCTGTGCACGCGACTCAGTTCATGCCCCTCACAGATGCTCACACGAGGTTTCTATGCTTCTTTACCTGCATTTTCATTCCTGTTCAGTACTACAAGATACATGGCTAATCAAGAGCGCTAAAAATAATAACTAGACCAATACCATACCCTACAATGCGCCAATTACAATAATATTAAATTCTCAGTCATTCTTAAGTAGTACCTGTTAAATTTCCCTGATTATCTTCCTATTATTGTTTGCCTATAACTAACGGAAAGCAAGGACCCAACAAATTCCAAAAATGTGCTCTTTTCAAATCTATCTTTGGTCTCTTATTAACTTAATTCATATTCTTCATTCTTTAATTTCTGAAAATGAGGACACTTCTGCAACTTGATTTTTACCTTCTCAATTCTATTCCTTCCCAGGTGGTCATTATATATTCTCTCCTATGTCCCATAGATACATAAGATTTATAAGTCTGACAGAATGAGGTCAATCTTTTCCTCAGGCCAGACTTCGAAGAAACAAATTTTCCACTTGGAACTCGTGAAGTAGGTCATGCAGTTAGGACAATCAGGACAATAATACAGTACATTGTACAGACACAAGAAAGCCTATAATGGATTTTAGAGAAAGGTAAGGTTTAGATTAAGTCATGAACACTGTGGAAATAATTCAGAAAAAGAATGATTATATGTATCTGTAGAAATGACTCCATGAGGCATTTCCAGCCACTTGACAGCTCCCGTCCGCGGTATGGAACAGGCTGTGTCGCTTCTCTGCCAGGCCAGTGGCTTTAAATTAGAAAGGGTGAGGCCAGGACGCTTCTCCCCCTCGGTCTGACGCCCTGCGCAGCCCTGATGGTGGGAATATTGGTCCAAAATGGGGGCGGCCTGTCTGTGTCGATTCTACATTTCTGTGCTGTTTCCCTGTCTGCTACGTTCTCTAGAAGTAAGTATTTTCCAAATATTCATCATATACCTGATTACTATACCAGGTATTCTAC
This sequence comes from Thryonomys swinderianus, assembly GCA_004025085.1. NCBI lineage: Eukaryota > Metazoa > Chordata > Mammalia > Rodentia > Thryonomyidae > Thryonomys > Thryonomys swinderianus. The sequence continues at coordinate 12,382 of PVIC010044495.1, forward strand.
CCAAATCTCTATATTCAAGCAGTTATCGTTTAAATAAATTAAGAACTAAATTATTTACTATGTCTATGTAAAAACATTTTGTTCTGAAGCTCCAGAGGGTAAGGCGATTGGTCAGCCTGCGGATAGAACCAGCTCTTAATAAATAATGTCTAGAGACAACTCACAAATTATCATCAAATACAATGCATTTATTCATCTCCTGGATCAACTCAGGAAATACAGTGCGATGCTAAATATCATTTTATGCACCGTGCATTTATGTACCCAGTTTCTCTACAATCGATTCGCTTTTAGCCCTTGACAGAATGTCCACGTGAATAACATCATATTCAATATTTTTCACTGAGTGAATATACATCACTGAAGTTTTGCTCTTCTGTCGATTAAAGTTCTATTGCCTGGCACTCCATGTGAACACATTGGGAACGTCTCTTTCTGGCACACATTCTATAAACTCCCTGTGTGAGGTGGGTACTTGTGGACATTTTTACATAGACAACAAAGTGCCTGTGACTTACGGTTAAGCTGTGCTTGTAGGATGATGAATGTGAAAGTTTACAAGACTTTTCCTTTCCGATTTCACAACCAAAGGCATATTTATAAGACAACGTAGAGAAATGGAGTTCTGGCGGAAGGCATAGCTGCACTAGCAGCTAAGAAATTGGCCTAATTGTCTTCAGTTCCCTTCTGCAGCTGGGGTAGAGAAGGAGGAGCAGAGGCCAAAGCTACCTTGGCTCAGATGGCGGAGGGGAGCGGAAGGTTTTCATCCGGCCGGTTCTCTGCGATCTCTCTGCGAGCCAGGGCCGGAGTCATCACGGCAGGGTGGGAGGACAAGGTTCACGTGTGTGTCTGTTGGCTCCACTGATGGGACTGTTTTCAAATGCACCATAAGAAAAGCAAGAGCTCTTCCAGAGTTAGTCAGTGAGAAGAACATTCAACAATGAAAAGAGGCAAATTTGAAGACTCTCCTTCAAGGAGCACGTCAACAACCTGCCGGGTGCCCTTCTCTGTGAAGCAATACAAAAGGGCTAAGAGCTGCATAACCAATGGTCAGAAGTTCTTTAATACTTATCACCATGGAATGATTCTGGAAAGGAATGAATAGAGAAAGAGCACAATCTGTCCAATAAAAGAAAGCAAAACAAAACATCAGGAGAAGAATGCTTTGCATGGCTTTGATCTCGGGAGGAGTTTTGTAGAAGACCTTGTTCTGCAAATAAAGAACACGCTGGTGGTGCTGGTGGAGAAAAAACACCATGTAGCCACTGGCCCCCGCCATGAGACCCTGAAACACAGCATCCCGTAGCACCACGCTGCTGAGAAAAACCCAATTCATTTTCTGTCTTTCTGGTACATAGACACAGTAGTGGTCACTCCCGCTAATTTGTGAAGTGTTTCTGTTGATATTTGTGATGGAACGCACTAAATCCATGCCGATCAAGGCATTGAGAGTCCAGAAGAGGGAAAACAAGTGAAGGATTTTCCAGGCAGATCTGGGCTTGAGCCTCCTCCAGCAGGAGTGTCTGGGGCTGGTGGTGGCGGCCTGGACCACAGTGAGGAGGCGGCCGGTGCAGATGGACAGGCCTCGGGCCACCCTCTCCAGGTAAGCCACCGTCTTACAGCCTGTGCCATCTAGGAAGTTTCTCACACCAAAAGCTGGTATTATCTCTGACACTCATTTGGAAACAAGCGTTAGGATATTTGTGAGTGCCAAATGTATAATAATAAGGTGTATTGATTGGGTTGTGGTACTTCCCCTAAAACCGTACGCATGAATCACAAAAACAGCAATGTTCCCTGAAATGCTAAGTCCAACCAGGAAAACGTAGATTGTTCTGTGGAAAAGGTCGTAAACCATTTCTATCTTCACAGACAGAAAACTTGGTTCTAGTAGGTAGTTTTTTGGAGAAACATCCGTAATGATGATAAGTATCTGAAAAACATTATTTCACGGTATAGCAATTTATTGGCATAGGAGACACAGTTCTGATGCAGGTAATAGTGCTGATTTTTGTCCCAGGGACCTATTCCCTTTCCTGTAGGACTCTTTGTGGTTGCTTCGTGTTCTCTCAAATGCCATTTTAGGATTAGTATTTAAAAAACTGATCTCTTAAAGTTTTGCTTTTCATATCAGTAAAATGAATGTACTTGCTGAAAGCTCTTGTGCCAGCAATCCTGCCTGTGAGTCTCCGCGTGCGCAGAACCCCGCATGTGATTCCGAGACCCGTCTGTCTCCCCTCCGAGGCCAGAGGCCTGACGCTTGTGTTTATCCAGTCTGCACCCCACACCCCACATACAGACCCCCTG
>PVIC010044496.1:0-15149 GCA_004025085.1 Thryonomys swinderianus
ACAGGGAAACATGGCAGCTCTGAATATGTCCATATCAGTCATAACCATTAATGTCAATGGCCTCAATGGGCCAATTAAAAGACACAGACTAGCAGATTGGATCAAGAAGCAAGATCCTACAATCTGCTGCATACAGGAAACACACCTAATTCAGAAGGAAACCCATAGACTGAAAATAAAAGGTTGGAAAAAAATCCTCAATGCCACAGGAAACTGCAAAAAAGCAGCAGTGGCTATCTTCTTTGCAGATATAATAGATTTTAAACCCAAACTGATTAAAAGAGATAAAGAAGGTCACTATATCCTCATACAAGGAACTATCCAAGAGAAAGAAATAACAATCATAAATATTTATGCACCAAACTCTAATGTACACAACTACATAAAACAAACATTATTGGACATGAAAAGCCAGTTAACCACAAATACAATAGTAGTGGGAGACTTCAACACTCCACTGTCACAAACTGACAGATCAACTGGACAAAGAATCAATAAGGAAATACTTGAGCTAAGTCAAACTTTTGAGCAAATGGGCTTATTAGATGTTGACAGAATTTTTCACCCTACAAAGTGAGAATATACCTTCTTCTCAGCTGCTCATAGATCATTCTCCAAAATAGATCACATTCTAGTCCATAAAACAAGATTAAGTAAATGCAAAGGAATCAATTATCCCCTGCATACTATCAGACCATAGTGCCTTGAAACGAGCTGAATAGCAGAAGAAATTCCAAGATCCTCACAAACACATGGAAATTGAACAACACTCTGTTAACCAACCAATGGGCCACAAAAGAAATTAAAGAAGAAATTAAACACTTTCTACAAGTAAACGACAACCCCAGCACAACATACAGGAATTTAAGGGACACAATGAAAGCAGTTCTGTAAGGGAAATTCATAGCAGTGAATGTATACACTTGGAAAATAGAGCAAACCGAAATAAACAATCTAATGATAAACCTCAGACAATTAGAAAAAGAGGAGCAAAACAAACCCAAAGCACATACTAGAGAGGAAATTATAAGGATCAGAGCAGAAATTAATGCAATGGAGACAAAGAGAACAGTACAAAGAATCAATGAATCAAAGAGTTGGTTCTTTGAAAGGATAAATAAGATCAACAGACCCTTAGCCAACCTTATCAAACAAAGGAAGGAAAAGGCTCAAATCCATGCTATACGGAATGAAAATGGTGAAATCAGCACAGATCCAGAAGAAGTCCAAAGGATAATAAACAGGTACTTTGAAACTCTATACTCCAAGAAGATGGAAAATCTAGAACAAATGGATAGATTCCTAGACTCATATGAACTTCCAAAGTTGAATGAAGAGGATATAAACATGTTAAACAACCCAATATCAATCTGGGAAACTGAAAATGTAATAAAAAACCTACCAACAAAGAAAAGCCCTGGTCCTGACGGCTTCACTGCTGAATACTACAAAACTTTTAAAGAAGAGTTAATACCAGTACTTCTCAATGTCTTTAATGAAATCAAAAGGGAAGCAGTACTCTCCAAATCATTCCTTGAAGCAACAATCACCTTGATTCCAAAGGCAGGGAAAGATCCCACCAAAAAAGAAAACTACAGGCCAACCTCTCTAATAAACACTGACGCAAAAATCCTCAATAAGATACTTGCAAACAGAATACAGAGAGTTATCAAGAAAATCATACACCCTGATCAAGTCGGATTTATCCCAGGGATGCAAGGCTGGTTCAACATACGTTAATCAATCAATGTAATACACTGTGTTAACAGACTCAAGACAACAATCATATGATTATCTCAATAGATGCAGAAAAAGCATTTGACAAAATCCAACACCCATTTATGATCATAACCCTACAGAGAATTGGAATTGATGGACTTTATCTCAATTTAATGCAAGCTATTTATGAGAAACCAATAGCCAGCATCATACTTAATGGGCAAAAACTGAAACCCTTTACACTAAGATAAGGAACAAGACAAGGATGTCCGTTGTCTCCACTCTTGTTCGATATAGTGCTGGAAATATTAGCCATAGCAAGCAGGCAGGACAAAGACATAAAACCAATAAAGATAGGTAAGGAAGAAGTTAAACTGTCATTATTTGCGGATGATATGATACTCTATTTAGAGGATCCTAAAAATTCAACCAAAAGACTACTAGACTTAATTACTAGATTTGGTAGTGTTGCTGGATACAGGGTTAACACTCAAAAATCAACAGCCTTTGTCTACACAAACAACAGACTCACTGAAAGAGAAATTGGGGAGTTAATCCTTTTCACAACAGCACCCAGAAAAATGAAATAACTAGGAATCAACCTAACAAAGGAAGTGAAAGACCTCTACTCTGAAAACTATAGGACTCTGAAAAACGAGATAGAAAAGGAAATCAGAAAGTGGATAGATATACCTTCTTCCTGGGTAGGGAGAACCAACATCATCAAAATGGCTATACTTCCACAGCTACTATATAGATTCAATGCAATTCCAATTGAAATACCAATGGTATACTTCACAGAGCTAGAGAAAATAATACAAAAATTCATCTGGAACCACAAGAAACCTAGAATAACAAAAGCAATTCTAAGTAACCACGACATGGCAGAGGGCATTACAATCCCCAATTTAAAACTCTACTATAAAGCCACTGTGATAAAAACTGCATGGTACTGGCAAAGTAACAGACCCGAGGACCAGTGGAATAGATTAGAAGATGTAGAAACAACCCTGGGTACTCTAAACCACCTTATCTTTGACAAAGGAGCCAAACATCCTCAATGGAGGAAATACAGCCTCTTTAACAAATGGTGCTGGAAAAATTGGGCTTCAACTTGCCAAAAGCTAAAACTAGACCTATCTCTTTCACCATGCACAAAACTAAACTCACAATGGATACAAGACTTAAACACTAAAATAGAAACAATAAGCCTGCTGGAAAACAGATTAGGTAAAACTCTTGGAGACATTGGCTTAGGCAGAGACTTTATGAATAAAACCTCTATAGCACAAGAACTAGCAGAAAGAATCAACAAATGGGATCTCATCCTACTGAAAAGCTTCTACACAGCAAAAGAAGTCACTGACACTGCCAAAAGACCACCAACAACATGAATAAAAATATTTACTAGTTGTTTATCAGACAAAGGGCTATTATCTACAATATATAAAGAACTCAAACAGATCAGCCTCCCCAAGTTTAAAGACCCAATTCAAAAATGGGCATTTGAAATGAACAAACACTTCTCAGAGGCAGAAGTTAAAGCATCTAAGAAACATATGAAGAAATGTTCAATTTCACTGGTCATTTGAGAAATGCAAATGAAAACAACACTGAGATTTCATCTCACCCCACAAAGAATGGCCACTATTATAAAATCAACCAACAATAAATGTTGGCATGGCTGTGGGGAAAAAGGAATCCTTCTCCAGTGTTGGTGGGATTGCAGACTTGTGCAACCACAAGATATGTGTGGCGATTTCTCAGAAAACTAGGACTAGGGGTCCCATTTGACCCTGCCTGCTAGGAATATACCCAAAAGAATTTAGAAAAATCACAGTGGAAAGACAGATGTACACCCTTGTTCATAGCAGCTCAGTTCATGATAGCTCAATCTTGGAAACAACCCAAATGCCCATCAACTGGAGACTGGACAAAGAAGATGTTGTTTTTTTTTATAAAATGGAGTACTATTCTGCCATAAAGAATGACAAGATTGATTCATTTATGTCCAAATGGATGCACCTGGAGGACATGCTAAGGAGTGAAATCAATAGAGCACAGAGGATCAAATACCGGATCTTCTTGTTGATATGAGCACCGGTAGATGCAAATGAGCTCTAGCAGTATGACAATCTTTTCACAATGGGAAATTTCCAAAGGAAATTTGGTGTGGGGATCTAATGAGGGGAACGAATAAGTATGATTCTGAAAGAAAATAAAAGAGCATGTATATAGGGTGTGGGGAGGTGTGGGTGGGGATGTGGGTAAAAATGAGAATTGACTATGCCATATATTGGTACAAATTCCCCAATGTTATGTGTGAGTGTGAGATGTATGCAAATTGTACCAATAAAGAATGCAATTAAAAAAAAGATCATTAGCGCAATACAGATTTTTATTTTACCATTAAAATGTTTGCATGAAAATTAATAAATCTAAAATAATATATTACCTTATGTAAAAATCTTTCTCCCTAGGAGTGCAATAATTAAATCAATTAATTAAAATAGCCCATATTTACCTGATTATGGATTTTATAAGGTTACTTTTTAATTTTTTTATTAATATGCATTTCCAGTATATGTTTACATCCCTTTCATGGAGTTGGTACAGGCACATAATGCATTTTAATTCCCTCTTTATCCCCTTTCCTTCCCCTCCTGCCTCCTTCCCTCTACCTCTTGGTTGCTCTTATGGCTTGTGTTTAGATGTGCCCCCAAAACCACATGCAGTCATATGCGGGGCTTTTTTAGAGGTGGCTGGATCTAGAGTGAGTGATAGTGGGATTGACTCATTGTGTGAGGCTAGGATTAAGGGCAATAAAATTAAGAATCTGAATGCTACCTGCCCTAAGTAGCCTTAATAAGATATAAGAGACAGAAATAGTCTTGTTGCTGGTCACATCTGCTTTTACTATCTCCTCCCTACCCTACTTCACCATGCACTGTTCTGCCCTGTAATCCCCACTGCCATACCACCTGCCTTGGAGCCAGCCAACTGTGAACTAAAACTTCCAAAAGCTGCGAGCTAAGTAATCATTTCCTCCCTTAACTTGAGGGTGTTGAGTATTTTGTCTTAACAGTGAAAAACAGTGACTAAGACAATTGCAGGAGACTAGCTTGAAACCACTCTGGGCCAGCTATAAAAATATTATTGAATTGGCTTATGGATTGACAATTGATTAAATTGTAAGAGTTTAAGCCATCCTAGACCCCATAAAAACAATCCTTTCTTTTTGTTTCATATTATTCTTTGATCTTTCTCTGCACCCTCAATTAGGGGTCAGGCAGCCCCCACTAGACAATCTCCAACTTAGCTGAGAAATATTTGTCACTGTACTTTCTATTATCTACCTTTTATTTTGCTCATTTTTATATGTTGAGTTTCATATAGAAGGGAAGCTATGATATATAAGCTAGTGTACCTTACTTATTTCACATGACTTTTATGGAGTAAAGGTGTACTTATTTTCATACAACTGATACAAGTTTATCTTATGGCAGAGTAATCTGCACTGTGCATAAATGTCACATTTTCTTTATCCATTCATCTGTCAAGAGATATACAGGCTATTACGCCAGGGATTTAGCTCAAGTGGTACTATGCCTACTTTGGAAGAGATATACAGGCTGCTTCCAAAATTAAGGGATTATGAGTTCCACCCCATAAACATGAGTATGTATATATCACTGTAAAATGATGGGGAAATACCTAGAAGGGGAATAGCTGGATCAAATAGAATTTCTATTTTTAGTTTTTTACAGAATATCCACTGATTTCTATGGCATTTGTACTAGTTTGGGTCCTCACCAACAATGTAGAAGAGTTGCTTCTTCCCCACAGCATCTCCAGAATTTGATAGTATTTTTCTTTGACGGCCATTCTTTATAAGTTGGGATCTCAGTATTGTTTTAACTTCTAATGGCCAACAGTATTGAGCATTTCTTCATATATTTATTGGCCTCTCCTGAGAAGGGCCTATTTATTTCATTAGCCCATTTTTTGAGTGGATCTTTTATTTGGGAGAGTCTGGTTTTTGTGAGTTCTTTATGTATTCTAGGTTTAAATTCTCCATCTGAAGGATCACTGGCAAAGACTTTTTTCACTCTGTTCGTTACTTATTTTCCTTTGCAGAAGTATCTTAATTTGATATGATTCTATTTGTTGATTCTCAGAACCATTTCCTCTGCAATCAGTGTTTGTTCAGAAAGTCCTTGCCTATATCTATTACTTCAAGAGGTTTTTTTTCTATTTTCTCTTCCAGCAGGTTAAGTGTTTAGCTTCTTGATCCATTTTTATTTTAGCTTAATACATTGTGAGAGATACTGATCTAGACCCGATATTTTGCATGGGGATAGCCAGTTTTCCCAGCACCAGTTATTAAATAGGATGTCTTTCCTCCAGTATGACTTAGGCCCCTTCATCAAAGACCAAATAGTTGAATGTGCTGGGGTTGTTTCTATACCCTCTGTTCTGTGTGTCTGTTTTTGTATCAGTATCCTGCTGTTTCTACAACTGTAGCTTTGTGATATAACTTCAACCCCAGGATTGTGATGCCTCCTGCTTTGCTCTTATCACCAAGGATTGTTTTTGCTATTCTGAGTCTCTCTCAGTTCTGTGTAAGTTTTAGAATTGTTTTCTCCAGTTCTGTAAGGAATGTCATTGGTATTTGATGAGGATTGCATTAAATCTACATAACAGTTTGGAGAATGTGACAATTTTAACTATATTAGTTCTACCTATTTAGGAAAATGGGGCTTTCATTTTCTGATGTTCCCTTTAGTCACTTCCTTCAGTGTACTATAGTTTGCATTGTAGAGGTCTTTCTCTTCCTTGATTAGGTTAGCTTCTAAGCATTAATTTTTTCTTAATGGTATTGTGATTCCTAATTTCTTTGTCAATGGACACATTATTGGTATACAGGAATGTTACTGTTTTTTGTGTGCTAACTTTGTATTGTATTACATTGCTGAATTTGGTTAATTCTAGGAGTCTTTTGGTGAGAATTTTTGGGGTCCACTGTGTAAACGATAATGTCTTCTGAAAATAGTGATAATTTGACTTCTTCCTTTCCTAGTCTTTTTATTGCCTAACTGCTCATGCTAATACTTGAAGTACTATGTTAAATAAGAGTATTGATATTGGACAGCCTTGTTTCCGATTTTAGAAGGAAAGCTTTCAGTTTTTCCCCAATCAATAAGATGTTATAGTAAGTTTATTAGAAGAAGATAAGGCCCTTCTATATTATTTTCTTCAGTTTTAGTCATAAAAGGATGCTGGATTTTGTAAAAAACCCTTTTTATGTGTCTACTGAGATGATCATGTGATTTTCGCCTGTGCTTCTCTTTATGTGATATATTTCATTTATTGATTTGTGTATGTACAGATCTCTTCAATCACTTTTATAACTTTATCTGTGAAAGATACCCATATGAGAAAGATTGAAATAATTTGACTATTTCTACTTCTGAGAAAAAGTCTAAAAGGAGGAAATTTTGCAAACAACAATGTATGAGTTTAAATCTAGCCTATATCAAAGTCATAAATTTGATTCAGTGAAATCTTCTAATTTCCATATTTCCTATTCACATTCTATGGCCAAAGAAATTTGGAAAGTTTATATAATTATATGGTTAAATAAGTCTATAATTCATATCTACCATGTCAAACAAATAAAACTACATTAGGGGTTTTGCCATTTACAGAAACAATTACTAGAGGATTCCTACAAAGAACATGTTACAAGTTAAGCAGGAGTGTGTTACAAGTTAAGTCAACTACATGCCAGTGAAGTTTCTAGCACTTGTTTTTCCTAAATTTGCTTTCCCACCAAGTCTCAATGGTAAGTGTTATTCCACCATCCATATGAAACTGTACCTGAGCAAGCTTCAGTAGTAATGATTCTGAATGTACTTTCTCCTTTGGCCTGTTGCTTCTCATATTTAAGCTCTTGTAGTACCACTAATGGCAGAGCAAGAATAATATGGACTTCGAGATCTGGGGTCTGAACCATCCTTCCCCACCCTCCCCACAATCACTGACACCCTTGTCACATGCTTTCATGGCCTAAGTTACCCAAGGAGCTGCCAGACCTTGCAGGCAATTCAGATTCACCTAGTATAGACACACACATAACATTGTCACAACTCTAGGGCTCTGACTTGATTCTGTCTGCCCAGTGTCCTTAATACATTATTTCATAACTTCTTTCTTCGTCCCCAAAACTCTTCTTGAATATCACACCCCCAGGAATACTTTAGCTTTTTGATTCTTCTCTAATAATTCTACAACACTTTGTTTCTACATGTGCAAGACTCAATTACTTTTTGTGATTTATTTCTTTCTTTTTCATTGTATCACTAGACTTTTAGCTTTCAGAAGGTAGATACCTTTTGAGTTCTCTCTAATATTTCTACCTAAAATAGTTCCTAGGACAGGAAAGATTTTTCAAAGCATATTTGCTGAATAAAGTGTTTGTAGGTAAAGTAGAAAACATTATAGCCATCAACTTACACAAAGAGAAATACGCTTCCAAAATAATTCTGTATAGAGTTAAAAATTCTGTGTAGTTAAAAACAATGTTTTCTCATCATTCTTTAAACCCTTCTTTCTGTAGTCTTCCCCCCACCCCATCTATTTGCTCTATCACTAATTAAAGAGCTGGCTGGGAAAACTTCATATAGCCTAATTTATGACAAGTCACTCATTAATATCATCTGAACTAATGAGATATATGTATTTCTAAAGGGAAAAGATAAAGAGCATTGGAGTGACCAAAAATGTACAAGTTAGCTATTTTCTTTTAGTAGGCAGAATATCAGATTTGACAACATGAATTAATATTTTTCTTTTCATTACCATGGAAATACATTTGAACAGTTTTGTTCAAACAAAAGTCCTAGTGCCATGAAAGTACACTGTAGAGTTTAAAAAGCAAACATTTTCAAAATTCCAAATACCAGTGTCTTTTACAAAGTTTTTGAAAAACTTAGCAAGTAAAACTTCTATATAAAAAAAAGTAAAAAGGCATCACTATCCTTTTTCTATCTATTCATCTCTGCTAGCCTTAGGAAAATACTTATTTTCATAGAAATTACACACATTCTCAAACACTACAAAGCAATGACAAGCTAGTGAGATGAAAAAAAGGTCTTTCCTCTGCTGAAATCAAAAGAAGGTTGATTTCTCACATTTCCATGCTTTTGTCCATCTAGAATTATTACTATAATAATTTCAACAAGATTAATAACATCATACACAAGGTTTCCAATTTTGCTTTTGTTTTCTGAGGCAGGTTCTCACTAGGTTCTAGGTTAGCCTCCAACTCACTATCCTCCTGTCTCAGCTTCCTAGAGTGCTGGGGTAACAGGAATGCACCACCATGCCCAGCTACAAGGTATTTTTCTTCATGGAGCTGTGTTTCATTACGGGCTTCTCTCTGTCCCAAGAGCAGCAAATGATTTCCACTCACCCCTCAAGCAATTGCAGTTGATGAGCCGACCCAGGGAACACAGGAAATAAGAGAGGCCTTGAGGATGACTGGCAGCTTCATCAGGCCCTCAGAATCACTTTATGACAGTAACCAAACATAAAGAAAAGATTAACCACAGCAAAGTCCACACAAAAGACATGAAATAGTTAAGGCGACACCTACTAATTACCAAGGTATGAATGGTTACCAGCTGTAACCACCAACTCTGGCTAAAGGCCTTCCAGAGAGTAAGATCAGCATCTGGGGTGTGAACTAAGACAGCGCAGAGGGGAGAGAGAGGAGAGTAGCCCCAAGATGAATTATTAAGGAGATGTCTCAAGTGCATATGTAACTGTTAACCCACCTGTTATTCTTTTCTTATTTCATGGATGGGGAAAGTAGCCAATTAGAGATGGCCATGCATATGAACCACATCTCTTTCCTTTAGTAAGAGAAAGGGAAAAGGAGATAAGGCCGGCCCTCCCCCCACCTTTGCACACAGTGTTAGTACTGATAATTATCTGGACTCTGACTCGTCCACTAGGTCAGTGCTACCTCCTCTTTCCTCAGGCAGTTCCACTTGAATTGCCTTCATCCAAGCCTGGAAACAACTCTTAGTTTTCTTTTGCCTGACCTTGTGTAGATAGCACACACTCTTTATGATCAGTCAGTACCTACCATCTGTGTCTTCCTACCACCTGTGTCTTCCTCAAAACATACTTAGGTAATATGAACATCTCTCAGCAGATGTTCTGAACACCATCAGGCTTTTTCCTCCTTTATAAGCATGAATGCTTACAATATGTACATGTAAAATACATGAAAATATGTATGTATGTAATTGCACATGCATGTAATCTGATTATGGTGCTTTGTTGAAAAATTGTGTTGCCTTTAAATATGTATGTTAGCCTCATATCCTTATTTTGACAAGCCCTGCTTGGTGGTTTCTACTAACAAGAAGAGCCAACATGGAAACCCAAAGATGATGTTTGGGTGACAGACATAGCACAAATAGTAGCAAGCAAAGAAGCAAATCTACAACTTGCCTGATTTGTCCTTGTGCCTTAAGAGCACAGACTGGGTTTTTTTGCATGAATAATGATGTCTTTTATCTTCCAGACTGCATCAACAGCTTTTCTGCCTATCTCATTTCTTAACATATTGGCCTGGTTGTTCTGTTTGTCACTATAATTGTGTGACTTGAAAGGCAATAATCTGGCAGAACAAAGGCTTGGAGTTCTGACTAAGCCAATCACTTCTGCTGGATCCCCCAGGAGTCTGCCAAACACCACACACTTGTATTTAAAATGGCACCAACAGCAGCCCACCTCGGAGGTTAACCTCGGTGGAAACAGGTGTGTTTTTCAAGTTATGATAAAGCACTTTTGGGAAGGCAAAAGCTCGGAAGCTACATGATCTGTCCCAGACTTGTGCAACACTTCCCATTGCAGGGTGAGTGAGTCACCGGTGAATCATGATGAGGGCTGGAGTCCCTTCCTGGACTGTGCTGCCCCCGGGCGCGAGATCATGGGCGTGAAACATTGCACCTTGGTCAAAACATGTTTCTTGGTCTTTTCATTGTCACGAACAGCAAGCTGGCTTTTTGTGTCTTCATCGAGAGCTGAGCCCAGGGAAGCTGGAAGGAGCTTTGGTCAAGGATGTGACATTGATGTGCATCAGTCAGCCACTCCACTCATCCCTGCCATGTTGGAGAAGAATCTAAAATACTTGGACAGTGAGGCTTTCACCGCTGCTCAACCTGTCATGTTCCCTGAATGATGGTAGTGAGGCTCAGCAGGCTGCACTGACAGATTCCAATGGTCAATATGTGTTCCTGACAAGACTGCAGTCTGCAAACCCTTTTTGCTCCCATCTAATATTCCAGGGTCAGGAGACTATTGGACAAACTATTGGGAAGAAGGGGAAAAGGAATTCAAAGAAAGTTACTAGTGGGGGTGAATATGATTAAATTATGCAATATGCATGTATAAAAATACCATGTTAAAAACAGATGTTGTGTAGTGCCAGGCATGGTGGCTCACGCCTGTAATCCCAGCACTTGGGAGGCAGAGGCAGAAGGATTGCTGAGTTTGAGGCTTGCCTGGGCTACATAGTGAGCTCAGAACCAGCCTGAACTACAAAGCAAGACCCTGCCTCAAAAAAAAAAAAAAAAGATATTGTGTAAAAATGTGCAGTATTTAAAATTATACCTTTCAACAATCCCAGTTTATTCTTGAGCCTCTGGCCACATTTCTGCACTTTCACAACTGTATCCAACATGCAGCCCAGCTTGTGGGAGTATTTCTTTCTACATTTTTAATGTTATCATAAAAATGTAAAAACTAAAGGAAATTTTTATTGATTTATCTATATTTTAGCTATATTATATTTTTTGTATGAGGACTGAAGTAATCCCTGTTCCCTCAAAAACAAGCAGGTTTGAAAAAAAAGGCAGCCCACAATTTGTCCCTGGCAAATAGGTCTTTTTCTGCTTCATGCTATCATGCCCCTGCCATTCCCGTAAATTCAGGAAACATTCCCACTTGTAAAACTTTATTAGAAGAAAAGAGAAATGAAGCCTTTAACCTAACCCCGCTGGAATCCTCCTTTGTTTTCTTTCTTTTCCTCTACTCTTCCTGCCTCTCTAGCCCCTGACTACTTCTGTTATCCCTGTTCCCTTCTCTCTGGTCTAAAAATCCCTTCAATTCCCAAGTGAGAGTGATGCATGGGACAAAATCCCAGAACTGCAACCAAGTCTTTGTTTCCCTGTCGCATATTGTTCCCCTTTCTCGTGGTTTTCTCCATTAAGTCACAAGGGAGGCTTTTTGAAAATATGAATCCACCCATTTCACTGCTTTGCTCCCCACAATCATTGGTGTAAAATCCAAAGGCCACAGCATGACTTATACAGGGGGGTGCGATCTGTTCACCAGCTACATTTCCACGTCTGCTTTCCCAGCCTTCTCCCCACTCCACCCCCAAGGGCAGCAATGCTGCTGCTTCAGTGCTTCTCATGCATCCCCAGGACACTCGTGTCGCTTTCCCCTCGACTAGCAAGGAAGACGCGACCGCGAACTCTTCTTTTTGCTGTTTTATTTAGGATCCTTTGCTCGAGCAAAAACAAAAAAGAAAGAGGTCTTTTCAGGTCTCTCCCAGTATATATATACCTAGTCATCAGCCAATGCCTGAAGGACATGTGGCATTCTGGGATAGGCAGCTATACAGCGGAAGCGAACTGGCTGATCAGGCAATGCCTAAATATAGACTTGCTTTTTAGCGGATATAGACCACTTGACCTACTCCTTTAGCGCCATCTTTTGGGCGCGGTTGCCCTTTGGCTCTCTACACACTCGGGCCCAACCTCATCTGGACACTTCCCTGAAGGTCCCGAGGCTCATTCTCTGCCTTTATTCCGGCCTACGTGCAAATCTCACCTTAGCATTTCCCGTCATTCCCGGCTCTCTGAACCACTATCATTTTACTCTGATTTATCTCCAACATCTATCACCTCCATTATCATGTTTTTTTTTTTACTTGTTTGTAAACCCCTTGAGGGCAAAGATTTGGACTGCTATGTTCATCACTGCATATATCTCTAGCACATATATCAGTGCATCTTCCAAAGTAAGTCATTAAATATGCGTTGAATAAAAGAAGGAAGGAAGGAGGTTACCGTTAGAGCAGGACAGGAGCTGTGAGTAATGTCAGGACAGCGAGATCAGCTCCTGCAGAGAAATGGTACGTCTTCTACCTGGCAGCACTTCTTCCTTACCCCTGGGGACTTTGAAATCACAGACTCCCACAGTCTTCCAGCTGGAAATGATGTTCCTAGAAATTGTGTGCTATGCCCTAACAATCTGATATTTTTGCTAGATCGTTAACAAAAGACAATATTAGAAATAAACCTAAGAGCTCTTGTATCTTCGGTAATGATTTCTGTTTCCATCATTACCAGTCAGGAGGTTGTCACCACACAGAACAGAATGAAAACATTTACTGACTAAAAGCGTGGGGAAGACCTTCCATGTCAGACACTCCTGGTCACTGCCTTCTTTCACTTGTGGCAGGAGAGAGCAGTTCTCCTTCACTTCCATATGAAACAACACTAGATTTCAGTCCACAGCTGGACCTCACCTCAGGTACTTGCGGACGCCATTTTATTCAATCCCACTATGTTCCTGTAGATTGAATACTACCCTAGTTTTGCAAATGAATAAGCAGAGGTTTAGGGAAATTGACTGATTCATTTGAGATCGGAAAAGCTAGTCACTTGCGGAGTCAGGGTCATAGCCCAAATCTTCTGACTCCAAGTTGCATGGAACAGCATTATAATGCAGCCTTTAAAATTCTGAAGGAAAATCACATATTAGCTTCCATGGATTTGGGTTGCTTTTCCCCTCAGATTTCAGGGACCCATAGTAGACACGTTCTAATGCAGAACTCAAGAACATCAGCTGGGGGCACCAAACCCACTTCCACTATCCATGGGACCCCTTTCAAATGACTTCTTAGAACCTCAGTGTTATTGTTATCAACATAACAACATTTAAGGCTCTGATTCATGGAGTTATGTATTAATTTAGGCCAACATTTAATTGTATTGCAAATTATCATAAAGTAATACAACATTTGAGAGGGGAGGGTGGCTAAATGTGAAGACACTGGAGTCAGATTGACTGAGTTTAAAGTTCAGCTTTACTGCTTACTAGCTGTCTTTGCATGCAGGTTATATGATGTCTATCTCATTTTTACACATATGAAGGAAGATATGCTAATACATCCATCATATGAATGAATACAGATGCAAGAAGAGGATCAATAGGTAGACAGTGCCTGATCCTGAGTCCTCCAACATGACACACTCAGAGAGAAGATGCACCATAGACTAAGAAGAGATGACCACCGAGGTTCAAGCACAGCCAAGGCAATGAGGAACAACACCGACCAAGTAAAGAAGCTGAATCCAAGAACTCATGGACCCACTAGGTCAAAAGTGCTGAGGGATGTGGCCCAGACTCGGCTACTGGGCGCCATCCATTTCCAGCAGACTGAGGGCCACCCAAAGGCCAACTGCATCCTAGAGCGGCATGGACTTGGCTACTGGGCGCCATCCGTTTCCGCCGGTGGTGGCGGGCTGAGGGCTGCCCACTGGCCCACTGCACCCAGGAACTGCACAGACTCAGCCACACCAGGCACAATTTCATTTTTGGAGGCGGCAAAAGATTGCAGCCTGTCCGCCAGCCCACTGTACCCCGAAGCTGTGCAGTGAGGAGTCAGGAACGGACCGTGGGCACCATCCCCACCATGGAGGATTGAGGGCCTCTGCCCAGCCCCAACCCAACCACGGAGCTGTGTTGTGAGGACCCAGGTCCTAGAGGAGCCAGAGCCATCTCCTGCATCCCTCCATAGGAGGCAAGCTCCTAGAACTGCACTGAGAGACCAGGCAAGACAAAAAAAAAAAAAAAGGTGGGGTAATCTTGCTTCTATTTTGCCATCTACTCCTAGATCCCTCTATTCACCTCTTGTCCCCACACCCTCTCCTATCTTCCTGTCAGAAGCAATACCCAGAAGTAAAGGAATCTGAGGTTGCCCAATTTCTTCTTCAGTACTATTATAAGAAGGTGGGCAAAGTCTCCAATGGTCTTACAGCATACAGTTGGTACTGTTGTACGTATGCCCTTTTATCCTCTATTACCGGCTGGCATATATGAGATTCTAGGGTATAGGTGATCTTCATAAATCTGCTAACCCTATTTCATTCTCCTCCTGTCTTTCAACCTCCCTGATTCCCCAGTGACCTCTTATCCCCAAAGGGTTCGGGGGTACATTTATGATCTATATGTTGTAGACACATTGCTGATTAATTCTAAATTCAGGCATATGAACATAGAGGTAACTCATAAGCTCAAAGTCTCCAGAATAGAATTTAACAAAACTTTTTGTCTTATTTACT
>PVIC010044497.1:0-15002 GCA_004025085.1 Thryonomys swinderianus
TGATGCACTACCGAATTTTTTGTATAACATTTAAATGATGTCACTTAACACTTTCAGCTTTTTATTATATGTACTTTGGTGAAAATCATAAGTTGTGTTCTTTAATTTTCAGGCAATAAAAGACTCAATGGGATATGTGTCATAGCTAATAATATACTGAGACAATTTAACTTTTAAAATATCCAGCAAAATATTCAGCTTGTAATTTGTTACATAAATTTACTGTTGTCTTTCAGTTAACACTATTTGCATACAGACTTTTAGATGACACTGCATTGTTAATGTGTCCAAATTTTAGACTCCATTTTAAGTCCTAAAATATTGCCAAGAAAATAGTAGTTGAGGACTTTAAGTAGATCATAACATAAAGTATATTATAAAATTTGGAAGTAAGTATGTAGGAGATAGCTAGAAAGCCCAGTTCAATTTGCTAGTTCCATGAAATAATAGGGTAATATTTGAAATTGTGTAGATTTTTACACCCCAACTCATACATAACAATAGGATTTTTAAGAATTATAAATAATGTGTAGATTTTGAAATAGCTTTAAGAAAATGTTGCATACAATGGCTTAAATGTTAACATATTACCTTAACATTTGAAAAATATAAAAGTATGTGTATTGATTATTAAAGAACTTTAAATACAATGGCTGTAAGGAATACTTGGTTTAATAAATTATACATGGAACCTTGACAAGAATTCCCACTTGTACTAGAGTACTGGATGTACTGGAGTAATTTGAAATGTAATAATGAAATCCTTACTTTCTATTAATACTAGAGCACTGGATGTGACAGTTTAGATGATTACAGTCAAAGAAAGGTCTTCTATGTTCTCCTCACTGTAGCTGTGGCCCCCAGAGGCAGACGGAGGGTTTTGTTTGAGATCAGGCTCAGAATTCCAGGCAGCTGTGAAGAGCTTTCATACACAGGAGCCCTGAGAATAGGAATAGGCATAAGACTGGGAACAGGAGGCAGCATTTGTGCCTCAACTACATGCATTTTTAAAAAAATCAGTATATGACATGATTTAATTCTCATTTTTTCCCCCATTCCCCTACCCACTCCAAAATCCCCACCCCCTGCATACATCTGCTTTCTTACCTTTTTTTGTTACTATCACATTTTTTTCTTTTCCCTAGTTACTTGCCCCAAACTAGTTGTAAAAATACAATCAATGAATCCCAGCACTAAGGAGGCAGAGACAGGAGGACTGCTGAGTTCCCGGCTTGCCTGGGCTACATAGCGAGCTCAGGGCCAGCCTGAACTACAAAGTGAGACCTTGTCTCAAAAAAAAAAAAATACAATCAATGTCTTTAAAACCATAACTTTATTTTCTAGCAGTTTTGTAGGTAAGAAAACTAAAATGTGTCATTGGGTTTACATTTCTCCTGGAAACTCTAAGGTAGAATCTGTTGCCCTTTCCATATTTTATTTAGGTTGTCCACATCCTTTGACCCAAGACACACACTGCACTCACTGTCACATTTACAGTGTAACCTCAAGTTACAATCAGCCTGATATGCCAACAACTTGGGTTAATTAGGCTAGTGAAAGATTCATCTGCCTCTTGTTATCTATGATAAGTCAGGTAAACATCCAGACTTCAGCTGTACTGACTTATAATCAACCTGACCAACAACCAACCCTCAAAACCATCAAGTTTGTAAATCAAGGATCAACTGTATTATTATCACATTACCTTCTCTGTCATGTTTTTCCTTCTTAAAAGAACCACTGCAGTGACCTCAGGTTGTCTAAGGTAATCTCTATTAATTTAATCAAACTACTAAGTAACTTTTTAATGGGGCCAATGTATTAGGATGTGGTTGTCTTTTAGCCTACAGAACCACTTGCATTTGTTTGCCAGCTAAATATTTTACTCTCAGAATCTGAATTCTAGTGTTTAGAGCAATTTCAAGCCTGAAAAATACCTAAATATCCTAATTCAGTCATAGACTACCAGATTCTAGAATTTCAACCTCCTGTGTCAAATTTGCATTAATGTATTTCATTACCCAACTGATTTTGCAATGTGATTCGATTATTTATACATTAGTCAGATGATCAGTATAGTTGCAGATATTTTCGAATCCAATCTTCTTTTTAAATATTATTGCTTTGGATGAACTTCCTGATTTTGGAACACATTTTTGGGTTATTCCTGGGTTTTCCAGTACCTGGACTCAGTTTATAAAGAGAAGCTACAAGCTTCTGCTGTGGAACTATCACTAGGATTGAATGAGATAGTTTCATTGTTTTGTTAATGCAGCTCAGTAAAAAATGTTAATAAGAGTTCTTATTTTTCTTTAATGTGGGAAAAACCTGCCCAAATAAATAGTAATTACTTATTATAATACTGCTTTGTTATTTCATAAAAAAAATCCATCTGTATTATTCCAACAAGTATTTTTCCTTAATTATGAAATATCTAGGGCATATAAGAAAGCACAAAATATAAACTAACTTACTCATCCATGTGTAGATCCCAAAATTACCACTTCTCCCTCTGTATTTTGAAACATATTCTAAACTAGTCTTTATATCTCATTTTGGTACAGTTGGAGGCAGAGGTTTGGGGGAGAAGCTCCCTTCCTTCCACTCAACTCTGGGCGTGGCAGCTCCCAGATGATTGTCTGGCCGAGGCTCAGGAGACCGTGATGCCCAAGTTGGTAGATCATCACCACCTGTGAGAGAAGAAGCGGAGGCACCTGACCCAGAAACGTCGGGCCGTAATGGAAGGCATCGGGAGGAAGATGTGTCTGACCCTTTAAGTACAAGAAGCCTGCTGCGTTATCGAGGCTTCCCCTTCCTCCATTTTCTCTTTGCTCTTCTTCCTGTTCCTGACATTACTGCACCCTGATCTTCAATAAATGTAGCCACTTAATGGTTTTTACAAGATGTGTGCTCAGCAATTTTTTCCTTGTTGTGAACAAGAACCTGGACTATTTTGGGTCCGTTCAACTGGAACAAAGGTACGGAAAAGAAGTTGCAATTAATGTTGAAACTATATAATTCTAAGGTCTAGTTTATTATGTTTGTAAACCCCCTGGAACAAGTTATTCTGTTCTAATTTAATTTGTTGGTACGTTATATATACACATCACAAATACACTCCACATTGAGAATTTGTGGTATATGACAATTTAATTCTCATTTTCCCCTTCCTCTACCCACAATACCAACCTCCCTTATATGCACAAGCTGTTTCCTTTTTTTACCATCAATTTTTTTCTTTCCCCTCATTATTTACCCTAAACCCAATTTCCCTTTGAATATTTACTATTTCACAGTATTGATCATATATTCTAGAATACATTTACAACTTCAATTTCTCATACCAGAGAAAAGATGTGATATTTACACATCTGTGACCTATTTATTTCACTTATGAGTGTGTCCTGAAGGTACATCCATTTGAGTATAAATGACTCAACTTTATTATTATTTATGGCAGAGTAATACTCCATTTTATTTTTAAACAAACAAACAAAAACCTCTTCTTTATCCATTCTAGAGTTGATGGGCATTTGGGTTGATTCCAAGATTTAGCTATCACAAACTGAGCTGCTATAAACATGGTGAACATAAGTCGCTGTGATATGAATCTTGTAATTTTTTCTGTGTATAGCCCTAGCAGGGGAATATCAAGGTCAAATGCATTCGTTGCTGGCTAATTTTGAAATAGTAGCTATTCTTTGTGGAGTGAGATGAAATATCAGTGTTTTCAAATACATCTCTCAACTGGCCATTTCTTCATATACTTTTTAGGTGCTTTTACATCTTCCTCTGAAAAGTGTTTGTTTATTTCAGATGCCCATTTTTTAATTGGGTCTTTAAATTTGGGGAGGGGCTGTTTTCTAAAGCTCTTTATATATTATATTCTAATTAATAGCCCTTTGTCTGAGGAACTACTGTAAATATTTTTTCCCATATTTTTGGTTGCCTTTTTGCTCTGCTGGTGGTTTATTTTGTTTTGCAGAAGTTTTTTTTAATAAGATGAGATCTCATTTGTTGATTTTTTTTTCCTGCTAGTTCTCATGCTATAGAGTTTTTGTTCATAAAGTCATTTCCTAAGCTAATGTTTCCGAGAGTTCTACCTAACTGGTTTTGCAGCAGGTTTAGAGTTTCTGTTGTAATACTTAGGTCTCTAATCCACTTTGATTTTAGTCTAGTACACAGTGAAAGAGATGGATCTAGCTTCAGTCTTTGGCAGGCTGAGGCCCAGTTTTTCCAGCATCATTTGTTAAATTGGCTACCTTTCCTCAATTGAGGATGTTTGAGTCCTTGGTCAAAGATAAGGTGGCTTGGTGTATCTGGAGTTGTTTCTGGATCTTCTAATATGTTCCACTGATTCTTAAGTCAGTTTCTTTACTTGTACCATGCCATTTTTATCACAGTGGCTTTGTAGTAAAGTTTCAAGTTGGTGATAGTAATACCCCTGGCTATGTCCTTGTTTCCTAGAATTGCTTTTGCTATCCTAGGTCTCTTGTGGTTCCAGATGAATTTTTGGATGATTTTCCTATAAAAGTTTTTTATTGACATTTTTGATTGGGACTTGGTATTGATATCTGACAATAAAAAGATTAGAAGGTAACAAAACAGATTCCAAACCTTTTCACATGCATACTGTATTTTACTAGACATGTTAAACATATTTCACATGTTCAAAGGAATCAATATTTGATAAAACTCTGAAATAATTTTAAAATTAAGTTGATTCCCCCTACAACATGTACTCAGAAAAATTTATTGAATAGTTTAAAATATATTTTGTATTATCTCTGAAACTTACATAAGCCAAATGTTGGGCTAGGTATATTCTGTGGTGCATGCAAAGTATCATGTTGTCAACTGGCTTATTACATGTAATGTATTCAGTGATCCACTAATGTAAGATTGCTCTGGGAAAGGCATTATTGAAATCAGCAGTGGTTGTGTATATAATGCCTTATTATCATCATCTGACTTATTCTAGGACTGATTGTTATTTGTTCAAGGATTTTTCAAGGGTTTATTTCATAAGTTTCCAAATTTTGATTTGCTCTGTAAAACAATGACATATTTACATAGAGAGAGCTGCATTTTTTTTTCTCTTGGAGTAAGATTCTATTGACTGGCCTGCTTAGTCTTTAAAATATGTTGACTAAAAAATTATGCTACTTTTAACTAGAAAATCTCTACCTTTTAACAATAACATACTTTTAAATGTATACATTATAATATAAACATAATCAAATAGTAGCTGAGAAAATGAGTCTATCATTTCAAAAGAATTTTAGCCTTCTACAGTTATAAATCTGCCTGTACTGTGTATAAATACTGAGAATTACTAATTATTCTGAGACATAACTGACTAAAGTGAGATTACTAGTTGCAATTACTCTTTTTAGATTATTTTGTCTAACATCACTTTTCTTGATAATCCAGAGACAACAATAATTTTTCATTTAACAATGAAATTAATTTAATTTCATTAAATTTTCATTAAACAAAAATTTAAAGTGCTTTAGTTCTTTAGTCACAAATTTTGGAACATGTAATATTACACTTGATCTTAGCCAAAAGGCCGAGAAGCGATGGAACATGTAATATTATACATCCTGCTGCATACAAAATCATAGTATACAAGAAAAGTATAAGTGACCTGTACAGTTCCCAGACACCTATTTGGATCTACAAAATATTTTCTCAGCTTTCAGGAACACTGGCTTTGTCCTCATGGAGGGGGTGACTGCAAACAATGAGATGTAGGTACAATCCAAGGAATACAGAGTTGCCAGCAAATCAGTGAACACACAGAGATTTGTTCTCATAGTTCAGAGGAGAACCAAGCCTGAATACAGCTTTACTATGTATTTATTGGCTTCAGAACTGAAAAATAATGTATTTCTGTTGTTTTAATCTATCCAGGTTGTAGATCTTTGGCAGAGATGTCATGAGAAAATGATGTGTCATGTGACTAAGTTTCAACATAATATTGAAGAAACTTTTCCCTAAATAGACACCTGACAGTCTTCATACTCATTTAGTATTTCTCTGGGAAGAAGACCAAACATTATTTGAAATATTGGGGTTATCATTAAAAAATATGAGCACCTACCTAATGCCATGAAAAAGACTAATTTAAATTTACTCTGGCTTTATTAGTACTTTTATAATAGTCTCCCAAATGAAGCAGAAATATTACAACCTTTAATATCAAATTGATTATACTCTAGACCTGATAGTTAGAAAAATCCCTGATAGCACTCAACGGTGATAAAAGTACATAGGGGTCCCAATGCCAGGACAAAAAATCTCAGTCACATGCACAGAAAGCATCACAGAGTAGATGATAAGACACAAGCTGAATTAAGAAGGATGCACAGAAGCTACTGATTCTGACAAAACAGGAAAAAAAGCAGGAGAAATCCCTGCAAAGGCATGGCTACGGGGAGACCTGGGAGTGTGGGTAACTGTGAACATGTGAAATATGCCTTCCCGGGTGACCCATCTATCAGGGAAGAAGCATACTCATATTACGGGCATTTTTAGTGATGAAATACTATTATCAGATTTTATTTAATAACAAATTAAATATATGTAACCAGCATGATAGCCTAATTTAAAAGGAAGAGATGAGGATGGAATGATTACATTCTACAGTTACCATTGAAAAAGGAGAAACAATCATGGTCCTGTAGTAAGATAGTAGCTTTTTTTTTTTAATTGACAGTGGTAGAGATTGTCATTCTAATAAAAAATAAATATTGGTCTCTAACTAGACATGTAATAGTGGAAATCATGTATCTGTTCTTGTGTCAGTGCTAAGCCATTGGTATCACTATAATTTTGTAAAGTAACTTGAAGCCTGGGATTATGATACTTCCTGCTTTGTTCTCTTTGTCCAGGATTGCTCATGCTATTCTGGGTCTCCCAGAATTGAAGAATTAATTTTAAGATTGTTTCCTTTAGTTCTGTGAGGAATGCTATTGATATTTCATTGGCATTGCATTACATCTCTATCTGTTTTGGAACAATCATTACTTTGGTATTATCAGTTCTGCCTACTTAATAAACGAAGATACAGTTTCATTTGCTGATAATTCTCTTTGACCTCTGATTTAAGAAGTCTGTAGTTTCTACTGCAGAGTTCTTTCACTTCTTTAATCCTTAAGTATTCAGTTTTTCTTGATGCTGCTATAAGCAGTATTATTTCCTAACTTTTTATCAGTGAGTTCATTATTGTTGTACAGGAATGTCATTGATATTTGTGGGTTGATTTTTATATCCTGCTACATTATTGAAATTAGTTATTAATTATAAGAGTCTTCTGTGAAATTTCTTGGGTCTTCTATATAAATGATAGTTTTTTGGCAAATATCAATTTGACTTTCCTTTATGTATCACTTTTATTTATTTCTTTTGCCTGATTTCTTTGAGTCATGTTTTGAGAACTATATTGACTATGTGTGGCAATGGTAGCCATTCTTGTCTTATTTCTAATTTTAGAGGGAAAGATTTCAGGTTTTCCTGATTTAATGTGATATTGACAGTAGATTTGTCATTAATGGTTTTTATCAAATTGACACAAGTTCTTTTATACATTTTTTCTCTCAAGTATTTTTTATCATGTATGGAGGTTATATTTTGTGAAAAGATTTTTCTACATCTATTGGTATGAGCATGTGATTTTTGTCCTTCCTCCTCCTCATGTTATGTTTACATTTATTGATTTCCTATGTTGAACCATCCTTGCATCCTCAGGATGATTGATACCTACTTGATGATTGTGTAATAGGTTGATAATTTGTTATACTTATATTTTGTTGAAGACTTTTATGTGCATGTATATTAGAGATATTGGTCTATAATTCTCTGTTTTGGTTGGGTCTTTGTCTGGAGTTGGAATTAGAGAACTACTAGCTTGTAGGAATGACTTTGAGAATACTCTTCCCTCTAAATTTTATTAGTGAGTTGAGGAATATTGCTATTACATATTTGTCAAAGTCCTTCAGAATTCATTGGTGACTCCATTGCATCCAGGATTTGCTGAGTAATTTTTGAAAATTATTTCCTCAGTTTCATTGCCTGTTGGTTTATTCTACATTTTTATATATACTTAAGTTTGGTAATTCATGTATTTCTAAGAATGTATCAATTTCTCATGAAATCTCCAATTAATGAAGTACAAGGGTTTTTTTTAAGTAATTACTAATAATCTAGATGTCAACAGTATCTGTTGAAAAAGACTCAGTTTATGACTGAAATTTCTCAGTGTTTGGAGTTCCACGCTGAAACCTGTCAACTTCAAGAATTTTATTTCCATTTTTTATATCATCCAACACAGTGAAATCACTGAGGTATTTTTTGTGGACCCGCGAGCTCTGTTTAACCCCACCCCCCAGAGTCTCCCTTGGATCTACCTTCTGGAGGACTAGCCTGGCAAAGAGGCTAGCACAACCTCTGAGGGCAGACACAGGGCCAAATTGGCCTCGGTTTGGGAATTCCAGAGATAGCATGGTATAAAAGAAGTCAATCAAATCTGTCAAGACCTTGAGGTCATGTCCTACTCTCTGAACCTGCCGAGAACGTCATGACTGTTAACATTTTGTTCTGTGGAGTGGTTTTAGAACTGGTCAGAATGGCATATATCAATAGCAGCCCTATTAAGAGTATTACATTGATTTCAGGGACCACAATATTTTTTTTTCCTTATTGCTAGTCATTGTCCTAATTTCTGTTTTATTTTTTTCTTTGCCAAAGGTAAGACTTTTGGTGGTCTCTTTGTATGTTAGTGTTCTTTGCTAACGCTTCTTTTCAAAAAACTCCTTAAACGAAAGACTGCATCTCTTGAGAAAGCTCGTTGTTGATAAAATGAAATGGGAACTTTTAACAGTCAATTTTAAGTAGGTAAATACCTCACAGTCTGCTTTTGTTCTTTTAGCTCATTTTTAAGGTTCATTATCAAATGCCCCAGAAGTGTTAGCTGAATTTAAAAGGTCTCTGCCTATTTTCTCATTGTTTTTCCTGTATAACTAATTTCTATCCAACTACATATCTTTTACAGTAATCCAAAGATTTTTGTTCTTTTCTAGTCTCTACCATTAATTATCTAGTTGGCCTTGAACAACTTACTGAATCATTCTTTGTTGTAATCTTTCTTTTTTAT
Source organism: Thryonomys swinderianus (assembly GCA_004025085.1). Lineage (NCBI taxonomy): Eukaryota > Metazoa > Chordata > Mammalia > Rodentia > Thryonomyidae > Thryonomys > Thryonomys swinderianus. Next base: position 9,158 of record PVIC010044497.1, read on the forward strand.
TTTTTACTGTACCTATATCAAAGAGTCCTTCCCAGAAGAAAATGAGTCCTGCATGTGTAAGTGCTACAAAAATCATAGTGTGCTTATGCTTGCTTTGGCAGCACATATACTAAAAATCATAAAGTATCAATAAAGTTTTTTAAAAATCATAATGTATTATAAAAGTAAAATATTTAAAGGCAGACATTTTAAACTATTGTAAAAATTATTTAATAACTTTTTTGTCTTTTGACTTATTCAAATGTGTAATATATATACATGGATTTAAAATCAGTATTAGTATATTCTTAAAATGAGTAGCTGTAAAAATCTGAAAGGAACAAAAAGGATGAGCTGTCAATAATGTAAAATGTTTTTACTAAACTTAAGCTAATTTAAAGTATTCATTTTATAGGAATTTTATTTTAAATAGGTGGAAAAATGCCTTATTAGTTTTTTTGTTTATTCCTGCATGTTTATATATGATGTTTTCATTTCTTATGGGGAGAGTGTACATATACACGGTGTATCTTAATTCCTGTTTTCATCCTCTTTCCCTTTCCTTCCCTTCCCTCCCACGCACTTCAAATCCATCACTTGATCCCCTTTATTTTTCTTTTACATATTTGAAGCCAAGTACTCATATATGCTCAACTAGTAAGACTATAAAGTAAAAATACTTCAATGATTCCTAAGATTATGAAATCAAAATTGATGCCTCTTATTGTATATGGTTTAGTGACATGTGTAGGAAAATTTATACAGTGTATATACCAAATATTCCTGAATGCTGATTGAAATCATTAAATAACCAAGTCACTTATGTTATTCTAACATGTCTAAAAATTGAAAAGAATATGGGTGAATACTTTTCAAATCATGGTATGGATTTAGTTTGCTTGTTTGAGGAAGAGGTAAGGATACAGCTGTAGATTTAAAAAAAAAAAATGATCCTCGAACAACATTCTTACCAGTAGACAAAGACAGCAAAGCTTTATAACAATATAACTTCTAACTATACACTGATTTTTATTAATGTATATTTATAATATAGAATGGTGATGTTTATTTTGACAATTTGATACATGGCCATAACAACTTATAATCATAGTATTTTTTATATTTAATACCCATTGACTTACACAAATATTCTCGAGTTTAGAATTCAACATAATGACAATATACTATATAAAATTTAATGGAAAATTAATTTGAATTTTAAAATGATCTATCTTATTTTTGCTTTATCTAATGCCACTTGTGAATTAGAAAGGTTAGCAATGTTTTAATGTTATTTGTCCTTACAACAAATATTCCTTTGGTCTTCAGTGATTTATGTCAAAAATCCTTCTTTCCTTTTTTTAAAAAATTGAATTATTTATTGGTACAATTTATATACATCTCACACTCACACATAACATTGGGGAATTTGTACCAATATATGACACAAGTCAATTCTCCTTTTTAACCCATATCCTCACCCACCCACACCTCCCACCCCCTATATACATGCTTTTTTATTTTCTTTCAGAATAATATTTATTCCTTCCCCTCATTACATTCCCATACCAAATTTCCTTTGGAAATTTCCCATTGTACAAAAACTGTCATACTTTCTAAAGCTCATTTGCATCTACAGGTGTGCATATCAAAGAAAAGATCTGGTATTTGCCTATCTATGATCTATTTATTTCACTCATGTTCATAGCAGCTCAGTTCGTGATAGCTCAATCTTGGAAACAACCCAAATGCCATCAACTGGAGACTGGATAAAGAAGATGTGGGTTTTTTTATAAGATGGAGTATTATTCTGCCATAAAGAATGACAAAGTTGATTCATTTATGTGCAAATGGATACACCTGGAGGACATGCTAATGAGTGAAATCCTTCTTTCCTTTTGGTAATATCATATTATTATGAGAAGTTCATGCAAAATTTTAACAGGACTGAGAGGTCTCTCATTTACATTTTGTCACCTGCTGTCTCCTCTAAACAATCAGCAGTGAGGAAATCTCTTATTCTGGTTTGGGCCTTGACATCTGTCCAATAAACCTCCACTGAGCAAGTGCTTGTGGCTAGTATAACTGAATCTCTGTTCCCTGAGAAATAGCAAGAGACCCTGATCACTCACTAGGAGCCTCTACACCCTGCTAACTCTAATTTTTTAGCAACAGATTGCACTTATTAGAAACCAGGTAGTAGCCTATGTATTTTTGCTATGTATTTATAGTTATAATTAATTTAATAAAAACAAAAGGAAGATGCTACTATATTGATAATTATATGGATGATGAAATAGAGGCTTTGTGAGGTAAGCATTTTGTCCACACTGCAGTCTATTTTCCATACATTCTGTGATTGTGTGCTGTGATGACTTTCATTCCTTTATCCAACTCTTTTGTGCCATTAAAACTAGGGTCTTTACTGGGTTCTTCCTCTGACTATGGCTTAGACCTGTTCAGCTCTTAGGCAGGTGCTAGTGTTAAACAGACACCTCTCTTGGCCTTCAGGTGGACCTTAGGCTGGAGCTATGTTTAATGGACATCTACTGAAAGCCATGTATAGTCTATTGGAAATGAGGCCTTGTCACTTACCCTCTTCCTGCCTAATCATGTCTTATCATAATATAGCTACTTTTTATTGTCATTAATTCAAAAGAGCATATCAGATAAAGATGTTTTAGTTTACTCCTCAATCTGTGCCAAATACTCCAAGTATGGGGGATGGGGTGCTAGCTGAGGTGAGGATCTTTCTTGATAGTTAGGGTAGGGTTTTCATCTGGTATAATCTTCAATATGACACTTAAACTCACCTTCCAGGAACTACATGAACATCATACTCCTTCCTGTGGAGAAATATTTCTTATACTGAAACTTCAAATAGTAATTAACATTAAGTTTTGCATTTGCAGATTTTGATATTTGAAAAAGATTATTTCTCTCTGCATAGAACCTATTCTAGATAAACTTTCAAATCATATCTCTGTTAATTTAAAGAAATATAATTAAGGGCCAGAGATTTGGCTCAGTGGTTCTGGTGCCTGCCTTTCAAGTGCAATAGTCCTGAGTTTGATCCCCCATAACCATATACAATGCTGGGCATGGTCACTCATGCCCACCAGCACGCCTGTAATCCCAGCACTCAGGAGGCAGAGACAGGAGGATTACTGAGTTCAAGGCTTGCCTGGGCTACATAGTAAGCTCAGGGACAGCCTGAACTATAAAGTGAGACCCTGTCTCAAAAAAAAAAAAAAAGCAAAGAAATAAGAGGCAAAGATGAACAAATCTCTGCTCTTAGTTCTAACATAATTCCAGGCTTCAAATAACATTTATCTAACAGAGAAAATCCATATTATGAGTAATTCGTTTCCATTATAGCTCAGAAACTATTTAATATTATAATCTCTTCTGAATATATTGGTGCAATGTTGTTTACAAAAGCTTCTACTTGTAAGTAAAAAGATTTGGTCCTAAATATACGGACTGCTATGTATTTGGCCTATCATCATTGACCTTTCATGACTCCTTATATTAACTCATAGATATCACATTTGTTCAAAGTCTGGTTCATAGAGATGATACATCAGGAGTAGTGGTATAAGGAAAATTCGCAGTAGAGAAGATTTTCCCTGCTAAGATAACAGAAAATAATTTTAAAAAGCAAAATGATTCCATTTTTAAAGGAAAAGTAGAAGGTGTTTAAACTAAAGTTTGTTTTTTCCATAACAAACTTTGTTTTCTGTATCGGGTCTGCTAAAAGTGGTCAGTACATATCACTGGAAAGCAAATCAATTAGACTAAGAAAGAATGTTGAAATAATAGTTTTTATATTGTCATGAGGACCCTGGTAAGTGACAGCAGAGACAATAGCTGCAAAAATTTGATGGCAATTCTCCAAAGATCTTGTTTTCCTGTTTAGAGCTCTCCAAAGGTTTCAAACCATATGAATGCTTTACGAACATTTAAACCTCACGAGGTGGTTTCTTTCTGTAGCTAAAAAACAAAGGCACTCAGGGATTCTAGTTCCACTCACATCTGTAGCTTCTGCTTTTGTCTAAATTTGATATTTTTGACAATACACCCTTCAGCAAAAAGCTTCAACAGCTTGTGTAATTATTAACATGAGTGCTGCAAATCTTTTGTACTGTACTTAAGAGTTGCCAACCTTCACTGTCAGGAAAATCATGGAAAATTAAATTAGGACAATAGATGAAATAATGGATGTGAGGGAGTGAAATCCCTAAGTGCTTTGGTCATGCTGCTAATGAAGAAAGACTTCGCTCCCCCTTTTCTCTCCGTTGTGAATGTCAGATCTCAGCCATAAAAGTGTACCTTATATGCCATTTTCCTTTTATATAAACTGCTAATGATTTCTTGAGTGGCTCCTTTAAACTGGTATATTTTAATACAGCATTTCAAAACCACTGTTGCATTTACAGAACTACTTTAATGTGAGCCAACTTTAAAATTAGGAAAAGAGAGACAGAGAATCTAGCAGATCTGTTCTTCCTTTGTGTGTAAAGGCATTTTCACATGGTTCTTCACTAAAAACTATAGTTTCCTGAATGTAACTATTGTCCTACATGAAACATGAGCCAATATATTACTGATTTAGTAGCTAATTGCACTAATTTATGTAATAGTAAATAGAATAGGCAGCGTTTACTATATTTTTTCTCTAGCATGTTTTATTTAATTTCTAATTTGAGTCTTTATGTAAATGTATCAATGTTTAATTCCTAGAGTATTTACTGAAAGGGGAGTTTTTCATGATTTTCCAGTAAAGTGTGAAATACCACTGAAAGACAGATGAATTCAGTTGGTTGTCTATAGTAAAGAACTAGGAAATATATTTGGAGATTTAAAAGGTTACAAAAATAAAGAAATTTGGTTGAGGAAAATACAATATTTATGTTTGAGAAAAGCAGTGCTGTCCTGTCAATCTCATATGTAAACTGAGTTAATATTCTATGAACTAGGAAAGGAGACTCATTTACATTATAGGAGCCCATAAATGACAAAGATAGCAGGACCAACCACTTCAAGAGAAAGGTTTATTTATTATTAGAATTAAGGAAATTACCTCACTACTTGCAGAACAGTACCTTAAACGATAAAATAATTTCATAAGCCTACTGTGGTGACACAAGCCTATAATTTCATACTCTAGATTCCAAGAAGCGATGGAGGGGAGAGGAAGGAAGGAGAGAAAAGGAGAGGTGAAGGGGAGGAAAAAGAGAAGAGAACAGAAGGGGAGAAACAATGAAGTTGACAGGAGAGAGAGTGAGTGAGAGACAGACAGAAGAAGGGAGGGAGGTAGATTTCTGCAGAGATCAAAGGTCATAAATTCAAACCTACCTTATGCAACTTAGTAGCTGAACACTAAGCCATCTCAAAATAAAATTTTTTAAAAATATAAGTAAAAGGGATGAAAATATGTGAAGGTCTTGAATTTAATCCCCAGTACCAAAGAGGAAAGTTCAGAACATTTTAAAAGATATAAGTAGGTTTTTATATACTTAATTAGTTATGGAGAAATGTTAAGTTTTGTTAAATAAAGAGGAATTGTTCATTATAAAGCACAGGCCCACCTATTTCATAAATGTATTGCATTCCAGAGTCTGCTCATTACAAATTGCATGTAGCATTTCATTTTTAACCCTCCTGAACAGCAGAATAATCACCACAAACTGAGAATCAACTTTCTAGAAAGATGTGCAGAATACTTTAAATTTGCATTCAATAATTCAACCCATGTGAAAACTACACTGAGTGTAAATTCCAAGATTGTTTTCACAATAGATTATGGCTGCAGTCATAACATTGATGGCTCTAATCAAGGTCTGTGATACATTTTGTACTTTTT
>PVIC010044498.1:0-14956 GCA_004025085.1 Thryonomys swinderianus
ATAGTAGTCCACTCATATCGAAGTACATTTATTGAGTATAATCCAGATGTGCTACTTTTTTTTTTTTGAGACAGGGGTCTTGCTTTGTAGTTCAGGCTGGCTCTGAGCTCACTATGTAGCCCAGGCAAGCCTCGAACTCAGCAATCCTCCTGTCTCTGCCTCCCGAGTGCTGGGATTACAGGCGTGAGCCACCACACCTGGCCAGATGTGCTACTTTTTAACTAAATGATTTTACTCAATTCCAAACAGATACAGTTCACTCCATTCAACTGTATGTGATATCTAATTGCACTGATTACAACTGGTCCTCACTGATAAAATATCTAAATAATATCTAAAATATCCACAGGTGTAAATAATACTGTAACAATAAAGACATTTATTTCTTTTGTATTGTATTGTTTTGTTTACTTCCCTTGCATTAAATCATTGGGGTACTTCCTCTTTTCCCACACACACACACAAAAATAAAAAACCCAAAACTGAACACCTTTTCACATCTTAATCAAATTTTGCCAAATTCGCTTCACAGAAAATTAGAACAGTTTTGTTCAGTGACACAGAAATACTAGTCTTCTTACAATATCTCTTATTGCTACCTGGGTATAATTAATATGCTACTCTCTGAATGTATGCAAAGGGTGAAATTTGATGTTTGTCTCTTTATTTAGGCAGGAGCATTGGAGACCAAGCACAAAGCCAGCATACTGCACTGGATTTTCATTTTATTTTGAGATAGAGTCCTACTAAGCTGCCTCGGCTGGATTCGAACTTGTGATCCTTCTGTCTAGCCTTCCAGATTACAGAGACTGCAGGCAGAGACTATCATGCCCAACAGCATAAGATTTTAAGCATGTGCATATTCAGCAAGCCACCGCACATCAAAACTGTGCACGTCTTTGTTGCCACCACAAGATTGTTCATCTCTCTGTAGTTCTGTCTCATTCTTGCCCTGTCCCAAGGAAAACACTGATGTACATTATGTCACTTCAGCTTCTTTGGATTTCATAGAAATTAATACAAATGGAATAATAAAGCCGTTAGTATAAATCTCTCTGAGCTTGGGCACAGTGGAGGTAAGTTTTGAAGTGCAGAAGGCAGATCACGTACCGCTGTTAAAAAGAAGACAGGCAGAGAAAATGAGGGAGAGACACAGACTATACACAGAAAAGGATCTCAAGGTGGTTGGTGGTTGGGGAAAACGTCAACAACAAATATTCCGATTTGATCGTAGTAACTCAGGGACCGCTCTGGACAATGTAAGCAGATATAATGGACCAATTCTGAAAATGGCCCAGAGCCTGCCTCGAGGCTTTGGGTAGTAGAGGTGGACAACATGGGATAGATCAGAAGATATTTAGAATTAACAGCGAAGAATTGTTCCAAGATTGAGTATGTAGAGTACAGACGAATTTTAAACCACAGATCAGCAGGTGGGTCCTTTTCCTCAGAGAGTATCACGATCCCACGCACAAATCTAAAAATAGGCCATCTTTTGAGGCTCAGCTCAAGTACTCGCCTTGCCATCTTCAGCCCCACTCACCCCTTCAAGGCTCCACAGCTACTTGTGAGATTGCACTAACAACCAAGAACATTGAGATAACCAATGTAAAACAGGAACATGATGCCTGGAATACCCAGAGCTCAATAAATATTGGCTTCTCTGTTCCTTCTCCCCTTTCCATAACTAAAAGGAAGGCAAATTGCACTGTTGGCCTCAGTTCAGAGGTTTTTTTTTTAAAGGGTGGAGCCTCAATGTTGAACTGAGCCTCCTTAAAGACTTTTGGGTTGAAGTCAAACCTTTTTAAACACATTGACTCTGGACTCTGGAGGTCTTCAGCACTCTACAAGGCTGGTGGTCAGCAGCAGAAAGGAAAGGGCCCCAAATTGCCCCGCTCTGGCAAAAACCAACAGGTAGGCAACAGTGGCAAAAACCAACAGGTAGGCAACAGTGGCAAAAACCAACAGGTAGGCAACAGTGGCAAAAACCAACAGTACCAAAACCAACAGGTAGGCAACAGTACCAAAAAGCATATATGGCCCCCTCGAAACTGTGGCCCCTTGCACTGTCCCTTCTCTATCTCTCCCTAGGAAAGGAGAGGTGAACTGCTCGACAGGTCGGTGTGAGACTGGGACTTCTCAAAAGGTGCACAGTGCAGCCCTTTATCTTCTCAGAACAGGCACTTCTAGGAGAGGCCAGTAGTCATCTAGCCGTGGTTTTCGCTGAATATTTCTGAGATGCAGTGTCAGGAGGTTCACATCACCCAAAATCTAAATAACTTTTTCCAAAGTGGTTTTATCAGTATAAAGAGTAGTAACGTGTCTCCGGCTTCCTACTTGGGTCTGTCTCAGCTGGTCCTGAACTTGGATAAGGAAGAGGGGCGCCACTTAGGAGTCCCCGTAAAGCCGCCCCCCACTGCCCTCTGTCCCGTGCACTGATGTGGACAGGCACCACGGCCCTCAGTGCTTCTCAGCAGCATGACTGTGTCGCCTTCACATGTCTTTGCCGCTCAGTTTGCATCTTTCCACCTGCCTGGTACCTCGAGCTGACACTGCCACGACCCAAGTTTTGCACCAGAAATAGTGACAGACACAAGCTTGGATCTTTCCCGCCCAAAGCCCGGCGACAAGCAGCAGGGGCGGGCTCTCCATCGTCTCCCTGGAGACCAGGCAGTGCGGCACAGGTGCAGCTCGTAAGGGCCCTCGGCCTGGCCTCAAGCCCACTTCTCTTCTTGCCATATAACTCGGTACATGTCATCTCACCAGCCTAGATCTCTGTTTCCCCAGTTCATTTGTTCCTGAAGTTTGATTTAAAATGTGGAAGAAGGTGGCTGTTTCTACTACACTGCAAAGGGAGGAACACGCAAGAGCTCCAAAGTTTATTTACATTTTTTACAAACACAGCTATATATTTTTTCAAATGTGCTTATGATTTAATCCCACTTAAAATGAAAACTCTAATGCTCCTACTATTTCCTATAAGGGTTTAAATAATTTGGAACCCAAGAATTCTCATAAAATAATGTTTATTACTGAAGTCCCAATTTTAAAAATTGCCTAAAATATACTGTTTTGCAATAAAATTTAATCAAAATTTATTATAAAACTCTCCAGCTACCTTGCAAGCACAAGGGCCTGAGTTCAACCCCCCCAGTATTGAAAAAAAAAATCAACCAGGGATTTAGCTTAGTGGCTCCAGTGTCTGTCCAGTTGCCCAGTAGACAGAAGGGCTCAAGTTCAATGCCCAGTACCACATGCTAAATTGGGCATGGTGGCTCATACTTATAATCCCAGCACTCAGGAGGCAGAAGCAGGAGGATTGCTGAGTTCGAAGCTTGCCTGGGCTACATAGTGAGCTCAGAGCCAACCTGAACTGCAAAGCGAGACCCTGTCTCAAAAAAAAAAAAAATAGGCTTCTTGAATGGATAAACCAGAAAGGAAGAAGAGGAGCTCTCTTCTGCTTCTTCAGAGGAGCTCTGGTCTCACTTCGCTGGCGTCCAGCTCGCTCCTCAGCCTCCCGTCACAGACCCATCAGCTTCCCGCTAGGGACTCGTAGGGACGGGACACTGCAGTGAGCCTTTGGGTCTCCAGGGTGCAGAGAAACCTTGAGCACGTTCCCACACCCGACTCTGCAGGCAGCCTCTGGCAGCCCATCTTGTAAATTCTTTTTTTTTTTTTTTTTTTTTTTTTTTTTTTTGTTGAGACAGGGTCTCGCTTTGTAGTTCAGGCTGGCCCTGAGCTCACTATGGTGCCCAGGCAAGCTGCCACGAACTCAGCAATCCTCCTGTCTCTGCCTCGCAAGTGCTGGGATTACAGGCGTGAGCCACCACGCCCAGCACTGTGGTATGCGGTGTTGATTGTTGGTGGGCGTGTCTCCACGCCCAGCATTATATGTGGTTACCGGGGATCGAACTCAGGTCCTTGCGCTCGCGAGGCAGGTGCCAGAACCACTGAGCTAACCCTCCGGCCCTGTAAATTCCTGTATTATTTGTATGTCTTGCATTCAATCTAGCAAGTACTGATACACCCAGGAAAGATCTTTCTGAATTCAAACAGACCCTGATGTGCGTATTTTATGCCACCTACCTCCTTTTCCCAATGTAGTCACCTTTTGAAGGAAAATATATTTTTTTCCTTGTCAGCCAGTTATCATCTTTTAACACATCAGCTGCCGTGGACATAGAATTGGTGTGATGACCGGTGTTTAGAACACTCAAACCTCTTAGTAAAGTGAAGATCAAAGGAGAATTTGGACAAAAAGCCATCTGGGGGCTGTAGTGAGGTCACCAAGAGGTGAAATGACTCTGACCTCAAGTGACCTGGCAGTGGGACTAGGGAATGCGCTCAGGCGGCGGTCACGTGACTGGTAAACAATCCAAACATCTGTAACAACAGATTCCAAATGGAGAGTGATCCAGGGTTGACTTAACCAGGCAATCCCAGCAGTAACGCTTCCTAACTAATTGTGGGCACTCCCACAATTCTGTCGGACTGCTTGTTTCAAGGAGAGTTCATTTATGCAGTCCCCAAATTTCAGCAACTACAAACTATGTGCCAGTATGGGGATGATTCCACTTAAAAATGATGGGGGAAAACAAAACAAAACAAAAACCTTCACCCTTGCAGAACTTGCATTCTCGCGTGTCATCCTTGTATGAGAAAAGTACAATGAGCTGTGACATCCATCCCTTGGGACGTGACACTGCACTGAACAGTCCTCAAGAGATATTTTACAAAAGAGCCTGAGCCAAACCTTAGCCCATCATCTTTCTATTAGACCTTATCTCTCTAATATCCTCTGTGACACAACAGGTTACAGAAATGGTAAAGCTAAGACTTTTTCCTCTGGACTCCTAAAGCCTCGATACAGATACAAATTCAGGCATTAAAGAATGTTCTAAGCTTTTGAGTCAATCCTGGGAATATTTTTCTTTCCTTTTTTGTGTGATGAGGCCCAGAACCAGGGCTTCCTCCATGCTAAGCAGGTGCTCTGCCATCAAGTTCAGCATCACTGGGACTTCTGACTAAGAAAATAGCCCTAAATTCTGAAAAAAAATTGAGATGCAAAAGTGCATATCACAGCTGCTTCATTTAGCCTAGCCATACATGCAAAAAACTAAGTGTACAACTGTAAATGATATAATGGTATAAATACATGCTATTTTTTACATGAGATGAAATAATAAGCAGCCATTAAGATACAAAGATTCTATAATAATGTGAGAAAATACTTATTATAAAATCTTTTTTTTTTTTTTTTTTTTTGCTTTTTGCTTTTTGAGACAGGGTCTCACTTTGTAGTTCAGGCTGGCCCTGAGCTCACTATGGTGCCCAGGCAAGCCGCCGCGAACTCAGCAATCCTCCTGTCTCTGCCTCCCGAGTGCTGGGATGACAGGCGTGAGCCACCATGTCCGGCATTGTAGTATGTGGTGTTGATTGTTGGTGGGTGTGTCTCCACACTCAGCATTATATGTGGTTACCAGGGATCGAACTCAGGACCTTGCGCTTGTGAGGCAGGTGCTGGAACCACTGAGCTAACCCTCCGGCCCTTATTATAAAATCTTAATCAACAGAAGAAAAAACTATATGTACTATATAAGAACACAGGTAAAAATCTACCAAGATAAAAGATTAAAATGTTTCAAAACAGTAATTAACAAACATAGGTGTTAAAATTATGAGCTGCTTTCTATTTTTTGAATCTATTATTTTTATAATGGGCATTCATTATTCTATGTAAATGAAACAATAATAATTTCAGGCCTCAATAAGTTTTTTTTTTAAAGTAAGTATGAAGTGCTAAGGGCAAGTATTAAACAGCCTATCATTATTACTAAGAGCCTGATATTTGACCTGAATAACTGCCTCACTCTGACCCCTGACCCTACAGTTACTACATGAACTTGACCTCTGACTCAAGTCACTGAGACTTTGAACAAATTATTCAACCTTTCCTTGAGTTTCTCATCTGCAAAATGAAGGTAATAATAACACCTGCCCAATGGGTTAGTTAGTATGAGGGTAAGTAGAAAATATAATGTCAAAAAAACACATTGAAAATAATAATACATCCAACATTCCAGGGGTTTTAAGTAAGAATTTTTTTTTTTTTTTGAGACAGGGTCTCGTTTTGTAGTTCAAGCTGGCTCTGAGCTCATTATGTAGCCCAGGCAAGCCTGGAACTCAGCAATCCTCCTGTCTCTGCCTCCCGAGTGCTGGGATTACAGGTGTGAGCCACCACGCCTGGCACTGTGGAATGTGGTATTGATGGCTGGTGGGCATGAGTCTCCATGCCCAGCATTGTATGTGGTTTCCGGGGATCACACTCAGGACCTTGCACTTGTGAGGCAGGTGCCGGAACCACTGAGCTAACCCTCCGGCCCTTAAGAATTTTTTTAAAAATAACAAATATTGGCAGACATCACATCCTGGTGCCTGATGGACAGACAACTCAGAATTTTCAAGTTCTGGCCTCAGACAGAATTTATCCAAATCCATTACCAATAATATAAAATTTACCCTGAAGAAATAGGTAAGTATTTGTTTTACAAATAGTTATTTACTTGGTCCTCCTCTGGGCCTTTTTAAAGCTTGAACTGGACACTGATTCTGAAAATCTGTTCATCCTTTGCACCATGCCACAGTCCTGACCTATAATAGATGGTGCCTTGTGTGAGAAATAAATCGATCCAACCTGGCACAGAGGTCTGACCTCTCAAACCCTGGAAAAGGAACAAGAGCATGTCTGACTCTTCATCCTGGTAAGGGGACAAAGGCATGGATTAGCCTAGCTCATCTTGGCAAGGTCACAGCTTAGATTTATCAGCCCAGAAGTCTTTTAATTGTCCAACTGCTAAGTGAGTGAGGGAATTTTGTTCCTCTTTTGCCCTTCTACTTTCTTTCATACGGTAGAGAACAAACTTTATCCAATGCTTCTTAAAGACATGTGGGTGTGAGGTTTCTAAACCTAAATTTATTAAATGATTGATAATCATTAGACAATAATGTCCATGGTTTCCTCTGGAGGGTACCCTGGGGAAGGAGCATTGGGAACATGTAGGTCAGAAACTGAGATCGTCACTAAGTCCTGTAAATCTGCACCTTGCAGTCTGATGCAAAACCTCAGCAGCACGAGAACCAGCAGAAAGAATCAATAACTGGGATCTCATCTTATTAAAAAGCTTCTGCACAGCATGAGAAACCACCAAAAGAGCTAAAAGAAAATCTATAACATGGGAAATAAATTTTTACCAGCCGCTCCTCAGCCAAAAGACTACTAGCGAGAGTACATAAAGAGCTCAAAGAAATCAGCCTCTCCCAAATTTAAAGACCCAGTTCAAAAATAGGCGTCTGAAATGAACAGACATTTTTCAAATAAAGAAGTAAAGGCAGCAAAGAAGCATATGAAAAATGTTCAACATCGCTGGTCGTTAGAGAGATGCAGATGAAAACAACACTGAGATTTCATCTGACTCCCTAATAATGGCTATTATCAAGAAATCAACAACAAATGCTGGTGGGGCTGTGGGGAGAAAGAAACTCTTCTCCACTGTTGGTGGGAATGTAGGCTGGTGCACTCACTGTGAAGATTCCTCAAAAACCTAGGATTAGAAATCCCATTTGACCCTGCTATTTCCGTGCTGGGTATACACATGAAAGAATTAAAAGCATCATACCACAGCACCATAGGTGCACCCATGTTTATAGCAGCACAGTCTGTATAGCTAAATCTTGGAAACTGCCCCAAAGCCTATGGACTAGAGACTGGAGGAAGAAGATGTGAGGGTTTTTTTTTTTCTAAAATGGAGTATTACTCAGCCATAAAGAATGATGTTAGTCATTTATAGTCAAATAAATGTACCTTGAAGACATACGCATAAGTAAAATAAGACACAGATGTATAAATACCATATCATTTCTTTAGTATGACAAGCTAGAGGTATAAATGAGGTTCAGAATGTAAGATAGGTATTGTGAAATAGAAAGAAAATGTTCAAAGGGAAAAGGGAAAGAGGATAGGGGAAAATAAAGAAGGGAAAAAATTTTATGGCAAAAAAAGATGGAAACAAAGCATATGTATATAGGTGCTGGGATTGTAGAGAGGGCAGAGGAATGGGAGAAAGTGAGAATCAAGATGTGTCATGTACAGGTAAAAATTCTCAGTGTTGAATGTGATCATAATGCATATATAAAATGTACCAATAAAATCAATTTTAATAAATAAATAAAACCGTGATAGCTAACTGCGTGTTAAGAGAAGCTTAGCCAAATTGGTGCTTCTAGCATATATTCATCAGCTTCTGGCATAGACTCTTCAGCCTTTGCTCATAGACCCATCAGCCTACTGATACTGACTCACCCAGAAGACTACAGTGAGCTCCACACTTTCAACTAATCCTTCAGACACCAGTGTGCAAACAGACCCTCTGGACTCTTCCTCACTTGCCTCTGGGTGGCCACTGTAAGCCAAACTTATAAATTCATATATATTTGTATAACTTGTGTTACATCTGCTTCTCTAGTAAATACTGACTGACACAATATCTTTAAATAAGTGTAATCTATTATGATGGGTCACCTAAATAATTGTTTTTTTTGGCTACAGAGAGAACCCTCACCCTAGGAATCCAATGCATTCCCAAGGGCTGGTTATAACTCAGTCTCCTCTACACAGCCTTCAAAGTCTCTCTCCTGTGTACAGGGTACACCAGCAGATCTCATTGTCCTTAGAGAGACTTTGGCCCAGGATTTCTTGGCTAACCACCCCCCACAGGAAAAGATGTTGTAATCTTTCTTCCAGAACTCTTTAAGGGTTAAAGTTGTATCTGAAAAAAATTAAAATTTTTTAAAAATTTTTTTAAAAGTAGCATCAGAGATTTAACTCAGTGGTTCCAGTGCCTGTCCAGCAAGCGCAAGGCCCCTGGCTCGATCCTGATAACCACATACAACAGTACCAGGCATGGTGACTCACACCCACTGGCAATCAGTACCACATACCACAGTGTTGGGTGTGGTGGCTCATGCCTGTAATCCCAGTGTTTGGGAGGCAGAGGCAGGAGGATTGCTGAGTTCGAGGTTTGCCTGGGCTACACAGTGAGCTCAGGGCCAGCCTGAACAACAAAGCAAGACCCTGTCTCAAAAAAAAAAAAAAAAAAAAAACTTTATATCTCAGACCATCTGGAAGCACAAGTGGCCAGCATCTGGATACTAACTCTAGACTTTGTTCACAAGATAAAACTAAAATTCTGATCATTAACCAAGTTGTTTGTATATCAGGCTGCTCATAACTGGAGGGTCCACTATAATTAATAGTTTAAGTTTCTGTGTCTAAAATAATACAGTTTCCCGTAAATATTGAGATGCTTTTGTTTAAACTTATATAAATTTAAAAGCAAAAGTGCTAGATTTTACTAAAGTAAGTTTCTTGTGTTTTCTTTGCTAGATTTTTAGTTACTAAAAAGTGAGCTTTAAGAGTTTGAGTATTTGAATACTAGCCTACAAAATAGAAGTTATTGAATAACCTGTTGAATATTTAATTCAAGATTGATTAAATAGGCAACTATTATCTTAGTCTATGACATAACATATTTTGGCTATGCTGTATGTCTAAGTTTTTTTTTTGAGACAGGGTCTTGCTTTGTAGTTCAGGCTGGCTCTGAGCTCACTATGTAGCCCAGGCAAGCCTCGCACTCAGCAATCCTCCTGTCTCTGCCTCCCAAGGGCTGGGATTACAGGTGTGAGCCACCACGCCTGGCTGTAAGTCTAAATTTTAAAGTTATGTTTATGAAGTTCAAACTACATAAGTTTAATATATAGAAAGTAACAAATAGGTCCTCTCGTTTAAGCAATATATTTTTAGACTTTAAACATAAAATAATCAAAATTTGACATCTCTTTAAAATTGGTCCTGACATTTAAAGTGTATTTATATCTATTGGCTTTAATTAAACAAACCTTTGTTGTTATACAAATGAGATGCCCTTGTATATTAGGTAATGAGTATGTTGGTAGTAATTAACACTGTTTCAAAAACTTATCAGAGCTGTGAAAATTCTTGTCGATATGGTTCCATTTTGTGAAACTAGTTAAAGGAGGCTAAATTTCTTCTTGAGTAGAAATTAAATATATATAAAAATTTCTACACAGCAACAATTGGCACAAGAAATTTCAAGGCATGCTAATTTGAGGTGGTGGCATGGCTACTATTGGGGGCTTTTAGCCAGATTTATCTTGAATCAAGAGCAAGGAGTCCAGCAGAATGATTTAAAATGTTTTGAGTGTGGGCAGAAAAGAAAACTCCAATAAAGTTGTGGACTACAGAGATAGAGCAGAAGAGGTTGTGATTGCTGAGAAGGAACAGGAGAACCGAAAAACTGGCCTGAGGGTATCACAAGAAGCAGCAGGACTTTCTGCTTTGCCACCTCCTATTTGCAAGAGTAAAAGATTTTGCTGTGAGAAGAGAGCCCCAGAGCACTGTGTTCCAGAATGACAGGAACCTAGGGAAGTTCGTCCTTGAGATCTGGGCACTGGAACCCTACATCCAAGAGACAAGGAAGCCTGGCTACTGCTCCAGCTAGCAGCAGACCTTGGCATCATTTACATGATATTGGTTTTACATGCATGCAAAATTCAAGAGTTTGGGCTCAGGAAGTTTTCCAACCAGATTTCAGAAGAAGGTCTGGAAACCAAGCAATGTGCCCTGCGAAGGTAATGTATGAGCTTGTGAGTGTGAAGCCTAAGGTGCAATAGAGACTCTAGAAGTATGGAGAATCCAGGAGCATGGATTGTGTGAGGAAAACTGCAAGCAGGAAGCAAAACCAGCCCAAGGCAGAAGCCATGGGAGCTAAAACCACTGGCTAGGGGCAGAGCTACCTGGCCCTTTGGAGTTCACAACTTGCCACAGATTGCCTTGTGTGATGGAATTGAAACTGAGGGATTTAATATTTGCCTTCTTAGTCCTTGGTCTTTTTTTTTTTCCATTTGTTGCTACCTCTATTTGTAACTTCTGGAATAGAAATATCTATGTTGTACCAGTGAATGTTGAGTGTTCTTAACTTTCTTTTCATTCATACAAAAGCTAGTAGCTAATAATTTACCTTAAATCTCACAGGAGGCTTTCGATTTGGGCTTTGACAATTCTTACAGAGGGACTAAATGCCTTGTGCATCAAGGAATGTACATGAGTCTTTGGAGGACCAGGGAATGAATGTTATGGTTTGGGTCTATGTGTCTTTGCAAAGCCTCGAGCAGGCACAGGTGGCTTTTTCCTAGAGATGGCTGAATCTAGAGCCTGTGACGCTGGGATTAAGGGTATGTGATTACTAACCCAGCACACTGATTAGTTTGGCACCCCCTAACCTGGTAATCTGGATAAGACAAAAGGGGTAGAAAGATGATGTTAAGGTTTTCTTGTTGCTTTTGCTACCTTCTGTCCATCATGAACTGTTTCTCCACCATAAACTTTTTCTCCTTTAACTGTGGGGATCAGGTATGAATTGCTTTCAGTTCATAAAGGTTTCAATAATCAACTGGCTCTAGCTGTCTCTCAAAGGACTATTATCTAGAAAATATAAAGAGCTTCAAAAAACCAGATCCTCCCAAATTTAAAGACCCAGTTCAAAAATGGGCATCTGAAATGAACAGACACTTTTCAGAGGAAGAAGTAAAAGCAGCTAAGAAGCATATGAAGAAATGCTCAACATCACTGGTCATTCGAGAGATGCAGATGAAAACAACACTGAGATTTCATCTCACTCCACAAAGAATGGCTGCTATTGGGAAACTAAATGATGATAGTGATAAATGCTGGCGAGGCTGCAGGGAGAACGGAACCCTTCTCCACCACTGGTGGGATTGTAGACTTGTGCAACCACCATGGAAATCAGTATGGAGAGCTCCTCAAAAAACTGGGATTAGAGGTTCCATTTGACCCTGCCATTCCCTTGCTAGGTATTTACACAAAAGAATTAAAAGATTGATATCACAGCCACATATGTGCACCCATGTTTATAGCAGCTCAGTTTGTGATAGCTAAATCTTGGAAACAACCCAAATGCCTGTCGACTGGAGATTAGATAAAGAAGATGTGGGTTTTTTCCCCTAAAATGGAGCATTACTCTGCCATAAACAATGATATACTGGAGCCATTTATACCCATGTACCTTGAGGACGTACTCATAAGTGAAGCAAATAGGTCACAGATGTGTAAATACCATCTCTTTTCTCTGGTATGAGAAAATGAAGATGTAACTGAGTTCTAGAATGTATAATAGATATTATGAAATAGAAAATATTCAAAGGGTAAAGAAGGGTAGGGGTAAGTAATGAGGGGAAAGAAAAAATGTGATGGCAAAAAAGGAAACAAAGCTTATGTATACAGAGGATGGGAGGATTATAGGGTGGGTAGGGGAATTGGAAAAGATGAGAATTCTCATGTCATATACTGTACAAATTCTCAATATTGAGTGTGATCATAATGTATATATACAAGGTATCAATAGGGCTGGAGATTTAGCTCAGTGGTTCCAGCACCTGCTTAGCAAGCTCAAGGTCCCTGGTTCGATCCCCAGTAACCACATACAACAATACCGGGAGTGGCGATTCACACCCACCAGCAATCAGTACCACACACCACTGGGCATGGTGTAATCCCAGTATTCGGGAGGCAGGGGCAGGAGGATTGCTGAGTTTGAGGCTTGTGTGAACTACATAGGGCACTCAGGGCCAACTTGAAATACAAAGCAAGAACCTATCTCCAAAAAAAAAAAAAAAAGGCTGGGAATTTAGCTCAACTGATACCACACCTACCTTGGAAGCACAAGGGTCCAAATTCAATCCCTGGTACCACCAAAAAACAAAAACAAACAAAAAAAACCCCACAAAGGTACCAATAAAATCAATTTTTTTAAAACTCAGCTGGCTCCAAGGCAGGATGGCTTGGCAGTAGAGCAATAGTTCATGGTGGCCAGAAGGTAACAAAGTGATAAGGGAACCAATAAATGACCTTAATAGCATTTTTGTCCTTTTATCTTATCCAGGCTACTCAGGGCAGGTAGCATTCATACCCTTAATTCTAGGGCCCTTGAGCCTAGCACTGCACCAAGAATCAATCCCAGAGTCATTTACCAGATCCAGCTACCTCAGAGAAAGCTCCACGTCTGACTGCATGAGGCTTTGGGGTACATCTAGACACAAGCCATACACCATGTGTCAATAATAATATTTCTCAATTGAGTAATAATACTCATGTTACAATACTTTGACTGAGGGCTAGCCTAGGCCCCCAACAATCTTACATGCAATTGGATGGGAGACTCTGCTCTTAAACAAAGAACCTCAACACTTGAAGGTCTCAGGAAGAGGCAGTTTGGGTACGTTCTAGCAGAAAAAGCACTGTCAGCTACTGCAGCCACAGTGCCCATGACCCTAACTCATTCTGCCCAAACTACTGGAACCACACATGGCTACTTTGAAAATGTTACTTCTGAGCACTTAACTCAAGTCTGTATTGATAAGGAAAGTTTAAAAATATGTCCCAATCTTGAGGCCGCTCTCAGATGGTTCAGCGAACATCAACAAGCTCTTTAGACAAATAGTAGTCTCAGCTGTGACACTGTTTACTGTTCTGTTGGCTCCCACTGAATCATCTGAAACCAGTCCGATGTCCAGTGTATGCTCCAGGCTGCTTTTCATGCTGGTCTCAGTGGAGAGATTGCCACTGTCCAATGCTATAGACCCAGTGATACAAACTTCAACTATAAACTGGTGATACTAGTTCGGATCATCTCAGTGATATTGCCTATTTGTCAATGCCAACAGTGAGATCCCTAGTTTCCACCTTCACATTTGGATGCTTACAGTGAACAAAATAACTTTCTTCTCACTCTTTCAGTCTGAAGAGCCACGTTCTAAAGCCACGATCGTTTTTCTTCGCCGAGCACAATATCCTCCCACCTTTACCCTGTCCCTCTTTCCCAAACCCATGTATGTTGAGAGCCATTCTATATAATTTGGGGGGGGAAGTCATTTCATAATTAAATTGTTGTTGGAGCTGTCTCAGGTCTCATGTCTTCTTCCCGTGTGGGCCAGCCACGGTCTACAGAAAGGTAACTTCATATGTTTCTGGTCAGAGCTGAGGCCTCGATGGTCCTATGATGCTGTGATGCTCAAAGGCAAGATTACATCAGCTAAAGACATCCTGCTTCCTTGAGAACTGAGTAGTAGTAATAAAAAGACAAAGGTTTCCCCTGGGAGATGGACAAATTCCCTATTAGCTGCTATCCTTTCCCACCTACTATTTTTTTTTTTTTGAGACAGGGTCTCGCATTGTAGTCCAGGCTGGCCCTGAGCTCACTATGGTGTCCAGGCAAGCCGCCGTGAACTCAGCAATCCTCCTGCCTCTGCCTCCCGAGTGCTGGGATGACAGGCTTGAGCCACCACGCCCGGCACTGTGGTATGCAGTGTTGATTATTGGTGGGCGTGTCTTCATGCCCAGCATTGTATGTGGTTTCCGGGGATCAAACTCAGGACCTTGCACTTGTGAGACAGGCGCCGGAACCCCTGAGCTAACCCTCTGGCCCCTCCCACCTACTATTTTAAGAATGCTTTGCCCAGTGGTTCCACCACCTGCCTAGCAAGCGCAAGGTCCCTAGTTCGATTCAGTAACCACATACAATGATATGATCTTGGGTGTGGTGACTCATGCCCACCAGCAATCAGTACCACACTCCACAATGCTGGACATGGTGGCTCACGCCTGTAATCCCAGCACTCAGGAGGCAGAGGCAGGAGGCTTGCTGAGTTCCAGGCTTGCCTGGGCTCCATAGTGAGCTCAGGGCCAGCCTAAACCACAAAGCAAGCCCCTGTCTCAAAAAAAAAAAAAAAAAAAAAAAAAAAAAAAAAAAAAAAAAAAAAAAAAAAAAAAAAAAACATAGAAAAAAAAAAAAAAAAAAAAAAA
>PVIC010044499.1:0-14995 GCA_004025085.1 Thryonomys swinderianus
CATAGCAGCTGAGCCTTGCATGCCAGGCACATGCTCTACCCTGAGCTGCACCCCACCAGATAGTGAGTTTAACAAGAGAGAAACAGCACAGCTTAGTCTGCTCTGAAAACCAGAGAGTTAGGGTGCTGGGCAACTGAGATCTCCCTGGGTCGGGAATAAAGTGTGCAGTGTCACATTGTTACACCCCAGCATGTGGGTGAACCCTCCAAGTACCCTCGGACATCTGGGCCACATGCCTCCATCAGCTCTGCAGATATGCGCCTGACAGTTTCATACAGTGCCTCCAGTGAGATCATGGGACAGAGGTGGAGACCAGCCCCCCCCCACACCCCCTCCTCCTTCCTTCTTCTTTTCATTTTCTCCACAAAGGCTTTAGCGTCACTTTGTTTCTGCTAAACGGATACGTTTTGCCATTAAATACTCATCAGAGATCCTCCTGCCCTCCTCACCATCAGTAAATCGATTGACCATATAAGAACTAGTCAGCTGTCTTCATGCACTATCTGTAACCTTGTGAGTGCCTCAAGCCAAGGGCAAAGCATCCCTCAGAAGGCGAGACTGGATTTATTCACAGATGAGTATGCAGAGGGACTTCCCGTGTCACTGTTACATCCAAGTTCCCCTTCTGCTTGTGCTTCTCTAGGTTATTACAGCACAGGAACGATAAATATAAGATGAATACGAGGAAAAATGTGCTATTTACACACAGTGGGCTGCTACTCTGCCATAAAGAAGGAATCCATTGGAGGAAAATGAACCCGCCTTGAGACTATAATGTTAAGTGAAATAAATCATATATAAACACACAGCATAAATAAATATCTCATGGTTTCTTTTGTATGAAACACCTAAAGTGTAAATCAATGAAAGCATGAAATCACAAATAGGATATAGGAAGCAGGGAGGTAAAACTTTTGCAAAAGTACAGGGACCAAGAGATGGAGGCAGAAAGGGATGGGAGCCAGGAGGGAGCAAGTGACGAAGGCTGAGGCCGCTGGGTTCATGCACCTGCTTCCTGTGATGAACGCAGTCCTTATGTACCATCACTATGTACTAACAAAAATGCAAAAACTTGTATTCAGCTCATAAAAGTGCTTAAAATTTCCCATATATGAGACTATGAAAATGCTTTGGAAATATGAAACACAAAAGAAACACAAGATAGCCCCTTTCATTAATGTGTTTCAAGAAAATCATTGTGCATGGAAATAGATCTGTGTAATCCATGAAGCATTCAGTTTTGTTCTCCAAGTGCTGGATCCATCGCACACGAGTGGGGAGTGCTTAGCATCCCCTGAGTGTTGTGCGTGGGTCACGAAGTGTAAACGTGAGTCCAGGGCAGCGGCACGGCGCCAGAGTACGTGCTTACTTTTGCCATAGCTTGAAATGGAAAGTGATCATTTATGGGCATGAGCTCTGAAGAGCTGACAGTATATGAAACAAGGTCTAATTTTATACTGATGTAGTTTAGATAAAATATGAAAGTTCGAGCGTCAGATCACTGTGCTTGCTTTGAATCTGATTCAGTTGGACTGCTTAAACAGGGTATGTAGAGCTTCCTCCCCTCCCGCAGGGCCACGCACGCGCCCATGGGCTCCCCGCACTCCTGCCCTCGTCTGACCCCGGTACTGGCTGAAGCGCCCCACCCCACCCCCACCCCCAGCAGCGAGCTTTCGGGGCAAATTCAGACTGCAATGGCTCTTGGGCCGCCACGCTGTGTTGTTCGATAGTGGAGAGACGGGGACAAGATGCGTCTCAGGAGCTCACTGTCCAAGAGGAGGGAGGACAGAGACGGAGGTGCTCGCAGTGAAGCACAGACACGGGCCCGCCCCCCCGCGGCGCGGTGAGGGGCCGTGACACGCGCGGGACATCGCGAAGCCGCTGCACAGCTCTCTTTAGGGCAGCAGGACCACACAGGACCCCGAGAGGCAGGAGCCCCACAAGCGGAGATGAGAAGGAAATGCAGAAGTCGGTGCAGCGTGCGGCGCTGGACAGACGGCGGGACAAACAGAGCAGCCTGCTGGGCAAGTTGGTCAGACTTGCTGGGACCTGGGTTAGCCGGTAACATCTGCTGAGGGTTAATTTGATATCCGGGCCATGGAGGTGCCAGTGCGTCAGCACTAGGGGAAGTGCGTGACCTGTAAATGACAAATCTCAACCATTTATTCAGCTTTTCTGTAAATTTAAAATTATTTCAACATTAAAATGTTATAAGTGATAACTGTCCACATCAGTGACACCCCTTAGTGATTTCAGATTTGAAGACAGGGATAATGTTCAAAAGAATCTAAATCAGTGTATTAAATAAAATTTGAAATAAAAATCAAAAAGTGGATGCGTTTTTGTAACATCTTTGTTTCAGAAGTTAAGTAACATATAGAATTCAAGTATTTTAATTTTACAAAAGGAATAATTCTGAGCCCAGTGTCAGCCTTCATTAATTTTAGGATTAGCCTTGTCCTGCTTAATGCTCTATTATGTTTAGAATTCCATCTGAAAAATAGATTACAAAAGAAGAAACCACCTGACTTCTCCACTATATCTAGGAGGTTGACTCTAGGGTGTTGAAGAGTATATGGCTGTACGGCTCCTTCTTTGTATGGAAAATAGACTTTATTTCCTTAAGAAAACATGCCCTGTTTCCAAGGGATGATATTGGCTTGACATTACTCGAATCACAGTGCTGGCTTTCTCAATAGGACATTTTCTAATAGCAAATACTTTTATTACTCAATTTATGCCTTTTCCTTTATGACAGATTATTATAATCATAGAATGATTTTAATTGGGGGACTTTCTAAACTATTCAAATGTAAGTTTCTAGATAATTCAGTCAGTAGTTAACTTTTAAGTTGTGTAAGAATTTATTTTTTTGACCTCAACTTAGCTGAATTTTACTACATATTAATTCTAATAATAACACGTCTGAAAATGTAAGCAGTTTAAATAGGTAGGTTCTATGTCTAATTACTAATTTTTTTTTTTGCTTAAAATGCTATGCAATCAAGGTGAAAGGGTTTGTTTCCAAGGAAACAGATGCACTCCATTTTTATCACATAAAATGTTTTCTGTAAGAAAATTCCATGTCAGTCTCCAAGGAGATGCTACATGATAAGAGCCTTCTCACTGGATATTTTTCTAAAGGATCACTTTTGAAAACTTTGCTTCTCCCCAAATCCTCCTGTGTTTGGGCAATCATCATGTGATTAGGTTTCAAAAAAATTAAGAGTAAAGCTGTTGTCATCTCCTTTTTAGAGTCATTAAAGGTACAGTTCTGAGCAAATGTGGTTTTCCTCTGACCATTAGGTTATGTTTCTGTTGGAGTCTAAATATCAGACAGGTAGGGTGTTCACTTAAGAGGAAACAGACTGTTCTGAAGATGGTATTTGCCATCCTCAAACCTGCAAGAGGCCTGCACTCTTTATTGATATTTATGTGAAGTAGGAGGTGACTGCTTCTGAAGAAGCATTTGGAGAACCACTTAAGTAGCCTGGCTTTGCATACTCTAGTGGTTGAATAAAAATCACAGAAATTGAAGAAAGCTCATTCAGGTCATAGAAGTCTGAAGCTTTGTTCTATTGATCTGCTCGTATAATACTTGTTCTTTCCAGGGGAATCTTGGATGTAAAAACACTGTATTATTCACTTTGTAGCCTAGACTTGGCATATAGTAAGTTGTGGGAGCATATTTGATAATGGAATGACAGAATTAATTAATATTACATCAGGAAGACACATTTTAGGAGTAGAAAACAGTAGCTGTGTGGTAATGAGGGAGTGGAAATAGCATAATATTAAAAGTTAATTCATTCTGTGACTTTGCTAGTATGTCATAGATAACTCTTTGTAAAATAGGGAAGTAGCTGCCTCATAAAGTTGTTAAAAATATGATGTATTAATTTACTTAATTAATGTATTTATTGGAGGAATTCCTTTAAAATTTGAGATCAGCTCCAGAAAGAGGCCACATTCTGCTGTCAGTATGTCACCTCCTCCATGGTACTGTCTGTGTGTCTTTGCTTTCCTTAGAAAGGCCCTTCTAGGCATCCATGAGCGGCCTGTGTCCCTCTCGTTAAGCTGATCTGGTGTCTCATCCCTTTTGACTGAAAATCTGTACTTCTAGGCCATATAAACTTGGGGCTGAGTGGCTGAGTGAGGCAGGTATCCACTGGGCTTCTGGAGACAGGGCTTTGGGAACCTGGGTTGTTAGAAGCATGCCACTTCATGGAACTTAAATGAAGTTACTTGTGCCTCTGAATTCAGAGAAAGTCAAATTCAGTAGTCATTGGTTTTATAAAGTCATTGGTATATATATATATATATATATATATATATATATATATATATATATATATATATATATATATATATATATATATATATCGGTCCTGCACTTATTCACTGTGTGACAGTTATTTATCAGATGCTTAGTGCCATGGATTAGGTCAGACACTGTACGTGATCCCATTTGAAATCGCATGCAGTTTACCAGTGACTGCAGTAACCCTACAGAGCATGTGCCAGTGGATACCACCCAGACGCCTCCTATGGGCTGACCTGCACTCTGTGTCCCTCGCCCCTCACAGGCTGGCTCTTTTCTAACTCCTTGTTTATGACTTGACTCCAGCCAAAGACAGACGCTGGTGCATGGCTGTTCTCCTTCTCTGGGCAGCCTGCATTCCATGACCGATTGGCATGGGTCAAGCTAGTCTCACCGGGGACATCACCAGAAAGCTGTGCCAGCCTGGGCCCTGCAAGGTTCAGCTGAGACTTCTGTTGCAACAGCATCACAGCTGGTTTCTCTCTGTCTGTCTGGGGCCTCATGGTCCAACAGAATGACTGCTCGCAAATCTTGAAGATTCACTCTATTTCCTGGAAGTGATGAGGAATCTGAGGCCAGAGGGGTTTTCTCTCACCCTAGCTCAACACAGGCAATCTGCGTTTGTGTCAAGAAGCTGTCTCCAAATGTCAGGCATGTTGTAACAGGTCAGCTCGAAATGGGGTGCGAGGTTGGAAATGCTCCCTAGCAGGCCAATTTGATTTCTCAGCCCAGACTGGCAGTCTGAAACTCTTAGTATCAGTCAAAAAGGTCATGAGAACTAAATCTAACTGTAGCATGGATAGATCTAGTGTTACCATTAAGAGGAAGAGGGTAAGAGCCACTGGGCACATAAAATGTGAAATCAGAAGTCTGCAGTGGGCTGCAGACAGGGCACTGTGTGTTTTATCACAAGTCACAAGTTGCTTACCTCCCTAAGCAGAGACCCACTTAACCTTACTGTTTTCTATGAGTGGCAAAAATTGGAAGATAAGAATAAGAAACTATAAGAAACATTAAATATTTATATATGAAATTAGGGCTGTTTTTTTTTTTTGAGACAGGTTATTGCTTTGTAGTTCAGCCTGGCCCTGAGCTCACTGTGTAGCCCAGGCAAGCCTCAAACTCAGAGCAGTCCTCCTGCCTCTGCCTCCCGAGTGCTGGGGTGACAGGCGTGAGCCCCCATGCCTGGCATAGGTTTTGCTTTTACAAATTATTAGTGAGATAGAGAATGGATGCTGAAGCAAGAACACTGTGTGTGGGGAAAAAATAGCGTTTACATTTAAAATAATTTGTTAGCTCTGAAAGTGGGAAAATCAGACAGTGCTGATATTAACCTTCCATAGTTTGTGAATGTTAAATGTATATTACTCTCAGTGAATGGGGTCATTTTTTAACATTTTGAACTTGTCTAGTACAGTTTAAATATCTGTTGTCTAAAAGAGTCAAGTGAATAAATATTTTGGAGTTTTGTAGAGTTGGGGAATGCTTATATATATGTAGTAATAAATATTGGGAAAAGGACCCAAATATACCCTATGAAGAACCTGAAGGAAATTTATATGATGTTTTTAGCAATTTTGTACATGACATGAAATTTCATCATGTGGCATCATCTATCTTTGGCATCATGCCAGCATTTTAAAAGTTCTGGGTCTGGAGCATTTCGGGTTTCTGCCCTCCGGGTCAGGGATGCCCAGCCTGCTGTGGCAGCTGACGCCTCAGCTCTGTTGCCTGAGGACCTGTCTGGGCCAGCGCGTTCCCCATGATGGGCCAGGGTACAGCAGGTGAGAAACCAGGCACTGGGGCTGAGCAGACAGGACCTGGGGAAGAGGGCATGGCCCGCCTCTTTGCCAGCTGAGCGCTGAGGAGTGAGGTGCCAGCCACCTAGGATCCATGAGGAGCAACTTCTGAGCCAGAGGCAGAGTGGCAGCCTCTGGGGGACAGAGGGGAAGAGAGCAGCAGGAAACGGCCAGGTGGCCGGAGCTCTGCAGGGCAGGGTGGGTGTGGCGAGGTTCCCCGGCCTTGTGTGGGCTTTGGGCTTTATTTCAGGTGTGAGGAGAAATCAGTCCTATCTGGGATGCGGGTGTATCATATGGAGTGAAGCAGCAGACTCTTACTTGTATGTTTATAAGCTCATTCTGACTGTGGCCCTAAGAAAACACATGAGACAATTTCATATACCATCAGGTTCAGCTGTTGTCCTGGACCAAAGGGAAGATAAGTGCCATGTGGACAGAAGGGAAGACACAGGAGTAGAGTTTGGTGGGACTAAATCCAGCCTCCTGTGCTTTTTTGGACTGGAAGTTACCCTGATTTCCAGCTCCTGTTCATAAACCAGGATAATAAATTTTAGATTCTGGGGCAACATTTCAGGTCCTCTAACTCTGGCTAAGGACTTGGTGTGGGCTCATTACGTGATGGATGTGAATGTAGAATGTAGGATTATGATATGAACCATGCTGCCTTCTTTCTGATCTGTTTTTAGCTTAGAAGTAAACTCTGTTCTTGCTGAAGAGAAAATGAATTATTTTAATGACCTTCCAGCTTCAAAGAAAGTTAGAAGTCGAGGGCTGCTGGCTGGCTGTAGGACTCAGCATTTCTCTTTTATTTCTCCCTCCCTAGTTCTCATCGCCTTGAGACTGTCTCTTTGAGACTCTAAGCACATGCTTTTGTTATCCATAGACCATGCATAAGAACCCCAGGTAGTAGCCTGGGCTGACCGGGGTGAGGTTGTACAGTGTGTATCTTTACATTGATGCTACTTTCTTTGCTTTAACAGTGATTGAAGACCAAAGCACTGGGCAAAGACCAAGGTCATTCAACTTGTTTTAACAGGTGTTTGAGGATGACTAGATTTAGATAGTGATCCTACACAGGCCTGGTATGGCATGGAAAATGTCATGTTTGGAAAATCAAGGTGTATAAGAAGTTCATACAACCAGGGCTACTTGCTCAGGGCATGCATTGAGGACAAAGAGTCCCACTAACCTCCTTGCATGTTGCCTTGTCATGACTTTCTGCAAAGGGAAGAAACAGGAAGAGGGCACTTTGAGATAAGTGCACAGATACAGAAGTGTGGGAAGGCCGCCTCTCTTTTCTTCATTGAGTGATTAAGTCTTTGTGTGGATTAAGTCTTATGCCCCCAAATCTGTGAGATAGAGAGAATCTCCGAGATTCCCACATACTAGAGGCAGCTTTGGTGTCACTATCAATCAAGTATCTAAAAACCATTCAGTGAGTGTTACCATTATTGCTTATTTTGCAATAAATATCATTGTCTTCATTTACACTGACATAACTGAGTCTGTTCTGCTTACTGGTTGGATAACTAAAGTTTAGATCTCCATGGTGTTCTCACCCTCCAGGGTAAGTCGCAAGTCTTAGATCTTACTCCTAAGTATGAACAAAGGGCAACCTCATCTTTGGCCACTGGGTTCGCAGAGTGACTTGACCACCAAAAAAGCCTGTTTTGCTACAGTTCTGTTTCCTTATGTTCTCAGCATGATTGGGGTGGAAGAATTTTAGTCTAGGCTCCTGGTGACCCCATTGATCTAGGACTGGGGGACTCAGGGCATGGGCAGCAGTAGTGTATTGAATGTGTTTCCTTCCTTATCGGTCTTGACTGCCTCCTGATGATAGTTCTGGGTGTCAGAGGCCAGCACCTTCCTATTCTCAGGACCCAACCATTGATGTACGGCTGGGTTAGACCTCTTACTCTATCTGTGGCTCCTTTTCTATGATCTATGAAGCTTTCTGACTGCCATTCCTCCCTGGATCACTGAGCTCACTGACTACATCTTTTTATTCAATTCAGTTCTTTATTGGTACATTTTACAGACACATCACAATTGCACTCAATATTGGGGGTTTGTACCAGTATACAACATGGGTTGATTCTCATTTTTTCCCATTCCCCTACCCACCCCATTACCCCTCCCACCCCCCATATACATACACTTGCTTTTTTTTTTTTTTTGAGACAGGGTCTCACTTTGTAGTTCAGGCTGGCTCTAAGCTCACTATGTAGCCTAGGCAAGCTTCGAACTCAGCAATCCTCCTGTCTCTGCCTCCCAAGTGCTGGGATTACAGGCATGATTGTATGTGGTTACTGGGGATCAAACTTAGGGCCTTGCGCTTGCGAGGCAGGTGCCGGAACCACTGAGTTAACCCTCTGGCCCGACACTTGCTTTTTTAATATTGTATTTTTTTCTCCTAATTACTCACCCCTACCTTTTTCCCTTTGAATATTTTCTATCTCATAATATCTATCATACAGTCTAGAATTCATTTACATCTTCAGATTCTCATACCAGAGAAAACATACAGTATTTATACATCTGAGACCTATTTATTTCACTTGCTCATATGTCCTCAAGGTATGTCCATTTGAGTATAAATGACTCAAACTTATTTTTCTTTATGGAAGAGTAATACTCTACCATTTTATTTTTTTAAAAACCCACATCTTCTTTATCCAGTCTCCAGTTGATGGGCATTTGAGTTGTTTCCAAGATTTAACTATCACAAACGGAGCTACTATGGGCATGGGCGCACATATATGGTTGTGATGTGATTCTTTGAATTCTTTCATGTATATCACTAGCAGGGGAATATCAGGGTCAGATGGGACTCCTAATCCTAGTTTTTTGAGGAATCTCCACAATGATTGCACCAGTCTTCATTCCCACCAGCAGTGGAGAAGGGTTCCTTCCTCCCTGCAGCCTCACCAACATTTATCGCTGGTTAATTTCACAATAGCAGCCATCTTGTTTCGATGGGAGGGAGTGAGCAATAAAAAAGGCAGGGAGAATGAAGCCTGATTTGCTATCTCAAATATATAGAGATAAAATTGAGGAAAAAAGACTTCTAACACTGCCATGAAGGAGTGGCAATATTTTTTAATTTATGAGATAGAGATGCAGATGAATAAGTTGAAATAAAAAGAACAGCCCACTTGTGGTGCCAGAAGCACGCTGGCTCCCGGAGAAAACATGCTCTGATTCAGCCTGACAAACAATGGTGTCTTAGGCAGAAAGTCACAAGCTGGCACTGGAGTTGCTTTGGATAAGCCAATACAGCTGTCTAGTAATTTAGAGCCTTCTCTATTTAATAACAGGATGCACTAAAATAGACGCAGCATATACAACCAAGAGCTGTCTAAGGTACTGTGGTCCTTGGAGCTCAGAGCTCAGCTCAGAGCCATCTTGGCCTCTATTATCTCTTTACTGTGTTGGATTTTTTTCTTTTTGACATTTCTTGACTGGAGGAAATTCTTGTGCATGTTCTTAGGAATTTGGTGTCTTGTTTCACATTTATAGGGCATAACCAAAAGTAACCCAAACCCAAAACAAAACAATAAATATTTAAATTAAAAAATATTACAATAAAAGACACATCGCCATGAATCCCTGTCAAAATACTCCCACTGCTCACTTCCGGTACACTTATCCCCTCACTCCAGCCACTTTCTGAAAAAGCTCTGGAATCCTCTTTTCTGAGTGTCTTAAATTACGCTATTGCACCTGGCTCAGCTTCCTGAATTGATTCAAAACATATAGTGCAGATTATTCTTATAGGGAGCACAAGTGAAATTCTTAGGTGATGAGAAATCACTGAAGCTTTTAATATCATTTCGTTTTTATTTTCAGTAACTTCCCAGTGAAGGGATTCAATATCTCAGAAGTAGAGTAGAGACATCAAGATCAGGTCACAGGGACAGATGGGTGCAGAGGACCAGAGCAAGAATGACAGAGACGGAATTAGCATGTAACACGGATGCAGTGCAGAGGACAGAGCAGAGTGCAGGGCTGATCCCCCTCTTGGGAATATTGACTTGTGGATGGGCATCAGTGATGGTTGGTGCCAATGACTGAGAAAAGTACAGACACAGAAGAACCTTATGTGAGGGTGGGTTCAGTTTGGGGCATTTATGATTTGAGTGGTATGTGAGACATCTCCTGGGCAGGTGTTTGGAGTATGAATTTGACACTCAAGTGTTCAGAACTGTATTCACACACTGCACAGCTTCCCTTGAAAGGCATCAAGCATAGAATCTTTTATGGTTACTTCTACTCATCAAGTATCTCATTTTAGTAACTAAAGTATCTGACCTCATATAATATTAGAGATTTCAAATTGTTATTGTCATTTAAAATTTCCATCGTCCTGTACTCTGGACATGCAAAAGAGAGATGAGGGTAGGAAAGATCTCCCTTGATTAGTCTCAACATAATCTGCTTTTGGGCTGCTCTGGTTGTTCTGGATATTCCAGCATGATCCTTCTCCTTCTGGGCACTTTCAAGGGCCCACCAGAGAACTATCCACAGATCTATGCTGGCCATAGCTGCAGAGATGTTAGAAGTGTGTCCCTTTAATGGGTTACTCATGATGCACCCTACCATTCTGCTTATAATGGCATACTCAGGTGGTTCTACCTAAGACGTCCCCTCCTTTTTGAGTTATGCTCAGTATTATAGTACTTTATTCTGGAATATGGCACAAGATGGCATCTGCTGAGTTCAACTAAACCAACCAGTTTCCATTAAAACCACAATAGAATGAAACTCATTTTCGTCCAGCTTTAGAGATGTGTGGTATTCGATGAGTAGTGGTAATTGAAAGATGAGATCTTCCTCCCCTTTCTTGCCCCTTCAAGGTATGTTTACTACCCCTGCTACCAGGGTGTTCACAAAGGAAGATAAATACAGACATATTGTGTGGAGAAAGCAACCATTTAGGAGGAGAGCAGAGGTGGGCTGAGAGAGAAGCAGCAGTCCTGGAGTGGAAGGGGAACCACAGCAGGAAGAAGTCCCAGAAGGGACAAGGTGGGCTTGGCAGAGAGCACAGAACCAGCGAGTCAGATGCTGTGGAGAGATGCGGGCATGAGGATGGAAAAAGGGCAGATTCAGGAGTGAGCAGGGCAGTTGCTGCCTCAGCCAGCAAATCCAGCTAACGAGAAGGAAACGATGGCTTTGGGTGGAAGATAAGCGATACGAGACATTGGCTAGAGGAGATGTAAGGTCCCAGTAGAAGTCTTCGAATGAGAGAAACTTGAGCAATGCACTCAGAATCAGAAAAAGGAGAGGGCAGCTGCTGGTGGGGAGTAAAAACGGGTTGATTTTTCTTGTGGTATTTCCATGCTTTATGGGGCATTGGCAGGAGGGGGAACAGAGGGCATGAGGGAAACTGGGGATGTTTAGAAGGAAGAATTTCTCATCCTTTGGAAAAGGAAGAGAAGACATAGGACTGCATTTTGATGAGTTTGTCCATGTGGTAGAGTGTTAGGGTGATGGAAGTTTGAAAAAGATCACATTAGATGGCTTTACCTTCCTCGCTGAAGTAGAGTATGAGGATGCTGAGTGTGGTGAGTCAGGATCTGAGTCCCTTACTCTGATCTTCTCAGTTAGAAATTAGAAAGGCCGTGTTGAGTGGAGCGATATCACTATGGTTAACAGAGAGATGGCCAGGGGTGATTCAGAACACTTGGATGACTTGCTAGAGGTCACCTGGGTGGCCAAGGTTAAACCCCAAATGCACCAGACATCCACAGGTTAGTAGGAGACTGGCACTTAAAAGTTGTAAGAGATTTTTGTTTTGTTTTCCTTTTAAGCCCATCAAAACTGGTGGTAAAATAGAAAATTATTGTTAGGTTACAGATCTAAAATATCCTCCCAGAGTGTCAGGGCCTCACAGCTGGGGCTTTCAGAATGTGATTACATCATGGGGGATTGTATTCATCTCTGGATCAGTCCATTGGTATGCAGGATGGGCCCCTTGAAGGGAATATTCTTGTCACTGGCTATCCACTTTTCTCTCTTCTTTTTGGCTACCACAAAAGAACAGATTTCCTCTGCCTTACCCTTCTGCCATATTGTTTCTGTCTTGGAGGCAACCATCATCGTGTGAATCCTGCAAAAACCATGAGGTGGAATATACCTCTCTTCCTTCCATTTGAGAGTATCAGATATTTTGCCTCCACAAAAGGAAAGTGACTAATACAATTATAAAACTAAAAGCTTGCATTGCTTTTATCACCTCTGTCCTCTCTATTTAATACCCAAGGTTTTACAATTTTTTATTGAGTATCTGATATATTCTAGTCAACCATCAAAGCTATGCTGGGACATCAAATAGGTTGCTAATATTTAGAAAGCACTTACTTTGTGCCAGGAACCAATTTAAGTATTTTACACACATAAAGGAATATAATCCCCACAACAATCCAATAAAAAGTTTAATAAACTCTTATTATTTCCATAGTAAAGGAGGCACCCAAAGTACAATGAGGTTAAGTTATATACATATACTAAGTGACAAACCAGGTTTGCTTAGCTGTAGCACCAATAGTTTTTAGTTACTTCTCTTGAGAAAATTATAATCTTTGGAGAAGGCAAAAGGGAAACAATACTTTTAAAGCTAGAAACAAAGCCATCAGTAACGCAGTCAGTTTAATAGTGTAAGAACTGGAAAATTGCTAATCTGAGCAACTGAAATTCAGTGAAGACTTGTGCTGCTTGGCAGGTAGGGTGGACTTGTTTTAATCTGATGGACGTGAAGAGAAATGGACCTTAAAAATAGTCCTAAGGCCCATATTTCATTGTCATAAGAAAATGAACAAAACAGGAGTCTGGTTTAGACAAAGCTGAGAATCTGTGATCATTCTTTTGTGCTTCTATCCAGCCAACAAATATTTATTGAGGCTTTGCTCAAGGATTTGCTCTTTTCTGGAGCTCTCACTGTTCTTGGTTTGGAGACCATTGCTGCTGCTTTATATGAGCACATTTTAGTAATACTAAAGACTCTCAAGTGCTTCTTCAGTTTAACTGAGAAGACTAAAACAGCCTTGTCCAGGCAGCCTCCATATGTGCCTTCATACAAAGCCTTAGACTGTGACATGGAACTCAGATCACCCAGCCAGACTTTCCCGCGGAGAGGACTTCCTCCTTAGAACTTTCACACCCTGAAAACCAAAGTTCGAACCTCTCCTGCCAATGTGAGAGGCCCGTGTAACACTGAGGAAGCAGGATGCTTGGGCTGGAGGGTGGCAGCGATCCTCCTTGATTTGATGCAAGGCAGTCAGTGGATTGCCAAGCACATTCTAAGCAAATCCAGCACTAGCCTGGCGTTGGGAAAGTGGTGGTAAATAGATGCATCTATACACAGCGGGGCAGCAAGTCCTGGGAAAGCATACTTCCCTCCTCCTGACGGCTCTCAGTGATGCTCACTTTACATTATCCTCCCCCGGAAAGAACAGAGCGAAGGGAGGAGAGGCTGGTTTGTCACCATGTCCGTTATTCCACCGCCACTCTCCTGCAGCACAGTGACCATTGTCCAAGTCCAGGAAGACCCTGCCCCAGAGGGCAGGAGCAGGGGAGCTCGGCGAAGCCCCCCCGGGTTTAACCACAGAGGCAGAAAGCACAGGACTCAGCGCAACTGCACAACCACAAATTAAGTGCAGCGAGTGACACATCATTACATAAGCAGCATGGAATATAATTTAAATGTCAAAAGAACCGAAGATTCTTTAATCATGTAAGGAAAACTTGCAAAATGTGTTAAACATCTCGATTTGTACTATATGGAAGGAGTGCAAAGTAGAAATGGCATTATTATATTATGAGAAAATAAGAAATCAGTCGCATTTTCCTACTGTTTATAGGAGTCCTTGTGTTTATGTCGCCCGACTTTAAGAATATTCATCTTTTTAAAATGCTCATGACTCAGAGACTCTGGACAGAGCTGGTCCTGGGGTGTTGCCTGACGGGACAGAGCCTGGATGCGACTTGGTACCTGGAAAAGCTGCAAGGCGTCGCACAGAGAAAGCACACATTTTCCCCGGAGTAGGTGTGTGTGGTCGCTCTACTGTTTGGAATATGATTCCACGTGCATTTTTGCTCTCTTGAAAATCAGCTCTGTGGCAAATGGTTTTCCTACTTCTGCCACCCACTTACATTTTAGATCTCTGTTTTGAAGCTTAAGAGATATATTTAAAAACATCATATTAACATTTTAGGTCTCTGTCTGGATACAGTATTTCCACATATGCCTTTCTGGCAGATGCAGAATTGTACTAGTTTTTGTTGTCAAAGATATCAATCCAAGAAAAGCTAAATATGCACATGCATACATATACATGTTTGTACACATGCATTTCTGTGTGTATGCACGTACCAACATTTCTAGAAGTTTTTTCTTTATTTATTAAACATTCACTGTGCTCCTACTGTGTTCCTTGAATTGATCTGAACACTGAGAATTACTAAGACCTGCCACCCTAAACCCAGAGGGCTCTCAGAGTACCGCTTCAGGAAACATTGGTTCATGCTGCATAGCCGCCAGCATCTCATGTAGGGAGCTTTTGGAGTAAAGCTCATTACAAACTGTGGCAGAAAGAACTGAGCAAGGTTTCCTGGAGATGACTTTGTTTTAATGAATAAATCATTAGAAGTAATTTGTTTATTCAGCTTTCTGATATTTTTGGTATATTCTCAAAATGGGTTAGTTTCCTAGTTTAGCAGAAGGCAGCATGCAAAGAAAGGGGGAGTCAGGAAAGAGTCAGGAGCTCTTTCAGAAGGCCCTGGTTTCTCCTGGGCTATAACTTCTGTCTCCAGTGATCATTTTCCTGCTCTGACCTCTTAGGAGGATGAGAAGGAGGAGGAGGAGGAGGAGGAGGAG
>PVIC010044500.1:0-14984 GCA_004025085.1 Thryonomys swinderianus
TCCCAGTCATGCACATGATTCCTCGACTCCTAACTTCAGAATTTCAATTGTGCACCTTTTTAAGAACTTTACCTTTAGAAGAACTCCAATGCCCTGTTTTAACATTTAATAATAATCCACAAAAGAGTGAAATCCACTATTAGGATGAAACAGGGTCTGAATGACTTTTCTTAAATGGTCCAAACTCAAAGAATCACCATGCTAAGTAAGTCCTAGAAGAGAATATGAACAAAGCAGAAAAGAGGAATAGCAGACAAACATATCCATTAGAGTCAAACGTGGGCTCAGGTCATCTGGGTAAAAAGGGACAAGGAAAGCACAAGAGCAGAATGAGCTAAGACTGCTGAGAGAGTTACCAGTTTTGATTAAGCGACTGTGAGAAGCAGGTTTTATAAATGTGCCCTAAGTGACAGCAATGGAAATAGCTGCACCTATCCTCTGGAACAAAGTGGAGAGACATGAGAGCTGCCTTAAAGAGTGAAGGACTGGTCTCATTTTCTCCAATGCCTCTGAGCTAGACAAACAGAATTAATCTTTGCAATGGTAAATCAGAGGTTATTTTCTGAAGCAGCTCCAACAAAATGTGATCATTTAAGTCAATAGGGTTAATGGTGCCAAGTTGTCTTTTGCGTCTTTTTAAGTCATTTTTTCTAGAGGTCACTGAATTTTAAGGCAGAGATGCGCTGTAAGGGTGATATTAAAAACATCTCATTTTTAAAGTGGGGAAAAAAAACCCCTAAAAGTAGGAACAGAAAGTAATGGAATGCAATGTCAATCAACTAGACGAAGGTGACAGAGGGCTGGATAGGACCCTGGCTGTCCTCTGAGAACCTCTTCCACTTAGGAAGTTACTCACTTTTTCCAGCCTTCTGATATCTCTTCTGCTGTGAATTATTGCTCTTAATGAAATAACACAACATTTTTGATAAGTAGTTATAAAGATAAGTAGCTGTAGCCTCTCCTTTTCATGTGGGCTAAGTAGGGTCTGAAAATAGACAATGATGTCTAAATGTTTTCAATAAGAATTTGCATGGAGCAATCTGAAGAACTGATTTATCTTTAAAATAAGTATCTTCCTAATTCTTATTTTTAAAATCTCCTATGCTCATTTTTAAAACCCAAATAAAGAAAAATTTTTCTTACATCACCTGAAATCTCATAAACTGGAGATTAAAAACCTGAAATTTCATTGAAAATACACTCCTAAATAATTCTAATTCTCATACTTTCTCCAATCTCCCTTCTTCCCAAGTAAAAATGGTAAAGTTTCAAGAAAAGCTTTAATTTTAATTTCTTTCTTGCCAAACACACTAGTTGGTACTCAGGGTTTGAAAACAACATGGAATTTCATAATCTATGAACCTGAAGCAAAAAGAGTACAGCCCCAGGCTGAGGGCATCCGGAGCTGAGTTAGCATGTATGTTCTTCCCTTGTTCACCAGAGAACCATGGCTGCTCTCCTGAGGGAATCTGCTCTCATGCTTTCTCATGTCACTGACACTTCATGGGATTATGGTGTGCTCTAACTCTGTACCTGGCAATCTCATATGTGTAGAGAGGAGCTGCAATGCCCAAGTATTTTTGAGTGACTTGCTGACCTATTCAAAGGATCCACTTTAATGGATACATGTGGTAGACTCCAGCATTAGGGAAACACCCCTGAGACTTGGTGTTATATGTGACCCAAAAGTCTGAAATACTCTTATGGGCATAAATAAACATTTTTGATAATTGACATCATTATGGGCCAACATGGGAAGAGAATATGATGGGCCATCATAAGATAGGGAACCCTCAAAGGAAGAAAGCTTAGTGGAAAATGGAGACTTGAGCCTTTCAGTTTGAGAATCTAAAAGGAAATATGATATTTCATTTTGAACAAGTCATATAATCAGTCCATATACTGATCATATAAATGTTTATGTGCATTTTTAAATAAGTGGCATTATACCATACATACCATTCGGCATTTTTTCACTGACATCCTTACTAATGGCTGCATGCCATTCTTAATAGAGTCATAATTATCAGTCTGTATGTTAGTAGAACTTGAATCTTATATTCTTTGCCAATAGTATAAACAGTGTTAAGATTAACATATCTAGCCAGAGATTTAGCTCAGTGGCTCTGGCGCCTGCCTCCCAAGCCCAAGGTCCTGAGTTTGATCCCCAGTAACCACATACAATGCTGGGGATGGTAACTTAACGCTCAGCAGCAATCAATACCACATGCCACAGTGCCCGGCGTGGTGGCTCATGCCTGTAATCTCAAAACTTGGGAGGCAGAGACAGGAGGATTGCTGAGTTCAAGGCTTGCCTGGGCTACATAGTGAGCTCAGGGCCAGCCTGAGCTACAGGACGAGAGCCTGTCTCAAAAAAAAAAAATCATATCTAACATTTATCTTTTGACATCAATGGCCAATTATTTCCGTAAAATAATATCTTAAAAGTTGAATGGCTGAGTCAGAAGAATTAAAATTTTCTCTTTGGAACTTCTACCAAACATACTTTGAGAACTATTGTATTTTGTGCCCTGTCATCATTATTTGAGACTGTCATTTCTCTATATTTTATTTAAATATTAATATTTTACATGCAAATATAATAAATGAGAGGGGAAGCTGGCTTTTCAGGAAATGTCTAGAATTTTGATTATATTTTCATGTTTATTGGCCATTTTTATTTATTTTGTAGTGAGTTACCTATTTACTCCTTGCACATTTTTCATAAGAGGTTATTAATCGTTTTCTCAATGGTTTCTTGGAGCATTTGGAATATATTTTAGTTCCTATAAATACATTTTATATTATATAGAAATGCACCTAAGAGTCTATGATTATACTACATTTTCATTTTCATTCTTTCAACTATTTCATGACATCTTTTCTGCATGAACGTTCATTATTTTAAGTAGTCAAATGTATCAGTATAGTAGTACCTCAGTTCATGAACTTAATTTATTACACAATTTTGGAAAAGATAGCCATGTTTGCGGTTGTATAAGAAACATGGACATTGTCATGTTTGCCACCCAATGCACGGTATGCAAACAAAAACAAATTTTTTCTAGTCCCTTCTGTTTGCAAACCAAACTGTTTGAAATAAAACTGTGGGCCAAGATAAAATTGTGTTTTATTCTGTGGCTTTTACCTGGTGTATTATACTTAGAAAGGTCTTTCTAGCCTCAAAATAACCATGATATTCATTTACTCCTTATGTGATATAATTTTTACACTTAAGCTATTGGTCTATTTAGAATTATCTTAAAGTCATTGCTATTTTCAATATTTAGCCATGTGCTTCAAAGTTATTCATAATCTAGGGGGTTTTTTTCACTGACTTAAAGGGTTAAATTCTTAATATTCTTGAGACATGTTTTACAACTTGTTTAATCTAGGGTGGGAATTTAGCTCAGTGGTTCTGGCATCTGCCTGGCAAGTGCAAGGTCCTGAGTTTGATTCCTGGTACCACATATCACAATGCCGGGCATAGTGGCTCACACCTGTAAGCCCAGCATTCAGCAGGCAAAGGCAGGAGGACTGCTGAGTTTGAGGCTAGCATGGGCTACATAGTGAGTTTACGGCCACCCTGAACTTCAAAGTGAGACCCTGTCTCAAAAAAGTGATAATAATAATAATAATAATTTGTTTTATCCCACTTATCTGTCAGTTCACTACTCTTCCAGTACCACATGGTATGGT
Organism: Thryonomys swinderianus; assembly: GCA_004025085.1. Taxonomy (NCBI): domain Eukaryota; kingdom Metazoa; phylum Chordata; class Mammalia; order Rodentia; family Thryonomyidae; genus Thryonomys; species Thryonomys swinderianus. Next base: position 3,700 of record PVIC010044500.1, read on the forward strand.
TATTGATAATTTAAATGTCTTTATATCATTGAATTCTTTAAAAATATCCAAAAAAATTAACAAGTCCTATGACTCAGATATATGAAAGGAACCCAGGAAAAATAAGATGTTGACCTGTACTGATGTAAAAAATGCCCAATAAAAACCACAAGTGATAAGGCTAACAAAGCCCACCCTAAAGAAAGACTTCTTACTGGACTAGTCAGGGTCCTCTGAAGGACCAGAATGGAAAACATACTGTGGACTCTCCCTCCACAGATCCTGTCAGTCTATCTCATACATCCAATGGCTGGGCATGGATACTCCAAAACAAGAATATCCACAATATGTGTGTATGTGTGAGAGAACAGATTTATGAAAATCTTATTTCAAGAGCATCATCACTTTTCTCAAATGCTTCATCCAAACAGATCTTTTCTAAACCTTCTTATACCAGATAACAGTTACAGGAGCTGCTCCATCCAAGAAGCCAGAAGCTTCAGAGCAAGAGGAACTGAGGATATACCACCAGATCAAGCTCCAAGACCTGCAAGCTCTCTAGAGAGTCGCTAGAATAATCTATTCTGGAAACCTGTAGAAACTGGTGTCTGATGCCCATAGGTGATGGCAGCCAAAGATACAGTTACTCAAGCAAAATGGAACTTTTCAAATGTGCACCAACTTCTTTCCCTTTTGTTCTATGCAGATTAAATGACTTGGATAGTAGCACCCACATCAGGGTGGGTCTTCTCCAGCTCAGTTTGCTGACTGGCATATCAATGACCTTAGGAAGCAACCCACAGACACATCCAGAAATGGTCTTGTGAGGTATTTTTTAATCCACTGAGGTTGATATGGCCTGATTAACTGTCAGACTTCCCAGTGAATGTGGGGAAGAGGCTTAAGAAAGACAGTTGGATGTCCACAAATGTGGCTGATATAAACACTTGTTTCTTCTGACATGCTCATGGCAATACTCCTCAGGAAATTCTCACCAGAACTCTCCCACAACTTTAAAACTATCTTTTGATTTTCTGTAGGATTTTAAGAAAATCTTATTTCAAGAGTATCATCATATAAACACTTGTTTCTTCTGACATGCTCATGGCAAGACTCCTCAGGAAATTCTCACCAGAACTCTCCCACAACTTTAAAACTATCTTTTGATTTTCTGTAGGATTTTAAGAAAATCTTATTTCAAGAGTATCATCATCTTTCTCAAATGCTTCATCCAAACAGAACTTTTCTAAACCCTCTTATACCAGATAACATTTTGTTTTCATTCTTCATAGACTATGCTTTTGCCATATTGCAGACTTCTTTTCACCTTTAAGAGTCTGGACATGCAGTTTTTACAAGGACATTACAGGCTACATGGTGAGTATTAAATGAGAACTATCAAATATTGGGGAGACTATTGCTGCCCCAAGAATGGAAACACATGTAAGAGACATTTCTGGAAAGAAGTGAGGAGTGGAGAGTTCAAGCCTAGAGTAGGTTAGAGGGCCTAAGATGATGCCCTTTATGAAGAGACAAATATCTCAGTGCCTACATACTTCAATCATAGATATGGACAAAGAAGAAAATAATAAACTAAGAGAGGACCTTGACTGAGAGCTGGGACAGAATCCTGATCATAATTTTGAGCAGTCAGTCAATTATTATAGGATAACAAACCATGAGTCTAAGGAAAAGTACTAGACCGTTGTGAAGCTTGGGAATAAGACACACAAGGATTCATAGGGTATTTACTATCCAGAGAACATTCAGAAAAATTTAGTTCATATTATCTCCAAAAATAAACAAATGTTATTCATGCTAAATATCACAAGAAATTCTCACACAGTCCTCATTAATCTTGTAATTAGCCACTTGAAGTTAAACAAAGATGTTTCCCAGTTAAACATTCAGATCAATATATCAAAGAAAAGAGTAGATTCTAATTGTGTGAATTAGAAGTGAGTTTTAAGTGAGTACCCTGATAACCAATTAATGTCAGATTAATATCAGATACTGAAGTTTGGGAAGAAATGTGGCAAATTAAAAATAGTGCATCAAGGAAGCTCTGAAAGGAGATGGACATTAAACTAAAGCAAAAAATAAAATAAATGATGGAGCCAGGCATGCCACAGTCTAGGGGAAGACCCTTCCAGGGAGGGAGTCCAGGAGCCAGGATGAGGCAGCCTGAGAAAATAGAGGGATGTGATAGTTGGAAATAGGAGGAAGGGACTTGTTGAACTTAATTCTTGTAGAAATGGGAAGCCCTGGAGGGGCCGCAGCACAGATCTACATGACTGGGTGTTCATCTTTAACTGAACATTTTGATTATTATGTTGGGAGTGAGTCTGGAAGAGTGATAAGTAATATCATTTCTAACAGTGACTTTGGGAAAGAGACAGTCATGGCAAAGTGAAGATTGAGGAACAAATTTGAGACATGCTGATGGATTCAATTTCTAGGTCCTTAAGGCCTAGCTTCTGGTAGTTATTCTGAGCAAGTATCTGAGGTGGTTCCTTAATTTTGGCCACATATTGTTTCTAATCTATAGATTAAAACTGCATTACATTATAACTTTACATATTTTGAAAAATTCAATAAACTTTTTGATAAGAATATTTTTTCTCAGCCTTTCAATGTCCAAAAATATATTTTTATTTAAGTATACATATTTTCACCATGGGCTCATCAGTCTTTCAAATAATTCATTTCAATGATATTCTATGTAGATTCACCAGTATAAATCAAAATAAAATAGCAAATGCTTCACTTTGAGAGATTTTCTCATGTATATAGATGTATTTCAATGAACAAATGAATGCATTATCACTGATACAACAAATATAAAAAATCATGTAAAATCCATCTCTCTGGTGAGATGCCTATTGAGAATGCTAAATGCATTCTCATCTGTGCAGGGAGAGATCTTTTCAAAAATGATGGGTATTTTTAAATTGGTTCCATCATAAAAATTCTCTGCTTACACCTACATACCCACATATAATATCATAAATTCTATAAACAATCACTGCAAACTAATGGGGCCCATCAGATAAATTGTGACATTTTGCATTGTACCAGCCATTTGCAGAATCAGGTTGACATTATTTTTATTAACTTTAGTGAAAATGATGACATACCTAAAGGAAAAACAGACCATTCTTTATCTTCTAAAGCATCAAACACTGAAATTAGCAAAGTGTGATTTATCTTTGGGTCCTGCTATTTTATATCAATGGGGAAGGACCATTATTATCTTTGCATGGCAATAAAGAAATATCATTTCAGTGAGCAGTATATTCCCTGGAAAGCTGTTACTTATTTGTGCTTCCTGTCTTCAATAAGCCAAGGGTCAAGAAAAAGCATAAAGTAGGATCACTAGGAGCTGATTTTAAAAGTCAGCCTCACAGTACCCCAACTCCACAACACCCAAACACAATGCTCTCAGAGGGTGGAAATTCTCGACTAGCCTCACAGCCAAAAAAAAAAAAAAAAATACACTAATAAATTTACACCATCATAAAATCATCTGAGCTCAGCTAAACCGGTTTTATGGATATAGTTAGAAGGCATTATTTTAAAATTATGCTGGAGGCAAAATGACAGGAGCGAAGCCATGCATACAAGAAATTATGTCCTGATCCCTTCACACAAATACTAGTTCTAGTATCTATTTTTTAATGATCACATTCAGAATAATTTTCAATTATTTCATTAAGAAAAGAACAGAATCCCATTTCATGTACATTTTTTTCTTTTCGAGTGCTTTACCCCACAAATGGCAATAATATTGTAAAATATTTATTCCATTAGTTTTAGGTAATTGAAATGCCAAGAGCTAAGCGCTTAATCTCTGCCGGCAGGGAGAGCTGCCTGCTGTCACTTTTTATTAAGTCCTTTTTTGCTGCTTTTTGCATAGTCAATAACAGTGTCTAAACCCAAGAAAAGATATAGAGTAACATTTAAACAGCAGCCTATGATAAGGTAATGTTTACACTCAGGATAATATGAAAATGTCCACTCTACAGGAGCAAAGATTTTTCTCCAGGTTAACTAATTAGAATGTGTATTAACTTCATTCATTATTCTGACAGGCCCAGAGATTTCTAAACATTACTAACCTCTTAAGCACCTTATTCCCTAAAGAGCTGGTGTCTGTTGGCATCAGGACAGGTAGATTTTGCTACCACTAGATATTTATCTTCCTGTACCTTCAACAGTACAAAAACAGAATACAGAGCAACCATCCTCCAGCCCTTCAGGGCACTGATGAGACCTCAGTGATGCTCCTCATCATCTTTATGACTCCACAGCCATGCTGACTGGTTAAAGTATACTCTTCCCAGCTGGACTGGGATCAGTGACTTATCACCATGGTAAACAGACAGCAAACAAATCTGTCTTTAGTGCCACTGACTGGAAAGAGGAAAGTGCATTTTAGCCACAAGGTCGGCAAGCTTGTGCAGAACTCCCTGTGACATCACAGGGCAAGAGGTGCACCCCTGGGAAATCCAGACTCTGAGTCATGAAACGTAACAACCTTGATTTTAGTTCTCTTTACCTTGCATTTCCTGCCAATGATGAGTGATTATTTTTATTGACATTCTTGTAATTTGAGCCTAAATTTTAATGTCTCTCAACCAGTGCACTATGGTACATGGAAAAACATGTTAACTTCAAAGTAAAAAGAAAAAAAATCTGAGTCAAAGACCAGTTTTCCCTAAAATGTGTGTGATCAGAATCAAAATACTTAAATTCTCTCAGCATCAATTTTTCTGATCTATAAAAGTAAAAGTGGTATGTACTTTCCAGAGTTATTGAGATCAGGATTGAAGAGATAAGAGGCACTGTAGAGAAAAGGTTTAATCATGCATACTAGACTCAAAACTTGGCTTTAATTTTTGGTTATACAATTAATTATGTTTATTCCCTTGGATAAGACACAAATCTAAGGTCCTATTTTCTTCATACATACAAATTCAGTAGGCACTGCATTGAATTATTTGTTAGGGAAGTAAATATCTCTGGAGTGACTTCCATGAACTCAGAGATACTGCAGAAAATGTAACAGATAAACTGATATTGTACTACTCGAGGAAACAAGTTACACAGTAGCAAACAGAATAGAATAGGAGAAATGGAATGTAAAAGCCTTAGCTCCATGCCTACTGCCTTGGAAAAAACTAATAGAAGCCGTCATTTCTCCATCTGTATTAGGTACCTCCTAAACTTTATCATTCATCATTTTTCTTTCCCTATCTCATATTGCTAAAGGGAAATGACTGTAATACCTACATCATGAAAAAATGAGCACTTCCCATGTTTTTTGGCAAATATTATACCTATGAATCACTTAAACATATATGAACAATGAGTGGTCATTTGCTACAGTTTTTTAAGAGGCTTGAAATGAAAATACCTGTTGAGGAACCATTCTTACCAAGAGTTGTTGGTTGAAAATAAAATTGTTAACAAATTAATACACTTAAATTTCATACTGATTCTGTAATTTAAGAGAAGAAAGAGGAGGCCAGTAAACTATTAATGGGCATCTCTTCCATGACTTAAAAACTGAGTCTCTTGGGGGCCAGAGGATTAGCTCAGTGGTTCCGGCGCCTGCCTCGCAAGCGCAAGGTCCTGAGTTCGATCCCCGGTAACCACATATAATGCTGGGTGTGGAGACACGCCCACCAACAATCAACACCGCATACCACAATGCCGGACGTGGTGGCTCACGCCTGTAATCCCAGCACTTGGGAGGCAGAGACAGGAGGATTGCTGAGTTCGCGGAGGCTTGCCTGGGCACCATAGTGAGCTCAGGGCCAGCCTGAACTATAAAGTGAGACCCTGTCTTAAAAAGCAAAAAAAAAAACCCAAAAAACAAAAAACAAAAAAACCTGAGTCTCTTTAGACAGTGATACACTACTGAGCCCCTCCTGTATCTATTGATGAGCACCCAGTGTTCACTAGGAATTTTGTACAGGGACTCAGGGTAGTATTGAAAGAAGAGAAAAATTTTTGTTACGTGCTTAGAAAGAGAACTAGCTTTAGAAACTGGACGAACTTTTTTCAAAAAAATACGACAAAAGAAAACATTGGGAAATTTAAAGAGAAAAACTGTCTCAGCGGCTGGAACCAAATGTAGTGCTCTCTGCTCAGGGAGTGAAAGGCCTGGCTAGACAGCACTTGTTAAAATGTGCCCGGTTGGAAAAAAAAAAATGTTTCTAGACTACACACTAATCATGTTTCTGCCTTGGGAGGCCAGAGGGCAACTGTTCACCATTACACTTCTCTAGGCAGTAACTGGTCACAGGCCCAAGTCTTGCCTGGCATTTCAGGAGAAAATAAGATGCACCTCCACAATTCTGGGATATTGAGCGAGGAGGATTGGAAATGAACACAAAAGGAGATAAGTAGAATTTTAAAACATACAGGAAAATAAAAGACCAAGAAAACTATTGTGAAAAAGAACAATTTTGGAGAACTCATACTTCCTTATTTCAATAGTTACCATAGATCTGCAGGGACCACAGAATGTGGTGTTGGTACAAGGATACACATAGAGATAAAAAAAATGGCGTGAGTGGGAGCAGATCCTTGCACATGGACACCCACATGAGGCACAAGTATAAAGCAAATCAACTGAGAAAGGATAGTCATTAAAACCAATGACACCAGAATAAATGGTGTATCCATAAGAGTAAGCAAAAAGATCTAGAAGAGAATATGAAAGTAATTTTTTACCTTTCTAAGCCCTGGTTCAAAAAACTACCTGCTCAGATGCTGGACGTGTTGACTCTGAAAGATAAGGCTGAGAACTGGGGCTTTAGTTGGTTCCTTGAACACAGAACACACCCTGAAATGCACTCTTTGCAAATTTTCCCAGTCACATCTTAGACAGGATGTGAGTGGCAGAGCATCTTACTTTCTTCACTGCTAAGACACCATATTTAATAATCAAACATAAAGGAAGAGAGGTTTATTTTAGCTCATCCTTCAGTCCCTATTCTGGCGGTCCAAAAACAGGATGCCATGGCACAGGGGTGGGGAGGAGGAATAAGTACTCAGGACGTGGTAAACAGGAAGGTGAGAGGGAGAGGAGGAGCTAAGCAAGGAGATGGACCCTTCCAGGCCAAACCCCCTATGACCCACTTCTTCACCCTCATAATCCAGTTATCTTTGCAAAGCCCCATCTGTGAGCCCCATGTATGACTCTTTGGGGACATCTAGACAGAAATCATAAAACTTTGGGACATCCAAGTCATTTTGATCTGATGAGGCAAAGGATATTTACTGCTTTTAAATGTGACTCATGTTCACTATTGAGGTTCTATGTTTATATTGTTAATACCAAACAATTATACTAAGAGCAAAAACAGAAAAATATTCAAAAGTGACAGAACAATTAAAGGGAAAAATAAAAGAAACTTGAATAAGACCTATTGATCCACCAGCATCTACTACTAACAAAACTTCCTAAACTGAACAAGCCAGCAGCCATATGTCTACTCCCCAGGACAGGACACAGTGTAACTAACTAGATCCTGCCCCCATATACAGTAAAAGCATATTGTCTGAATTAATCTCCTGCTTGAAGATTTCCATCTACCTGCATTTATTTTATACATGGTAGAGTCCAGAAAAACCCATGTCAATTGAGTGGTTTCCCCATAAGGCAGAAATGTAGGTTTCTGTCCTCAATAAGGTGATCCTACAATTTATTTTCCAAACATAGAATTCTGAGACTGAAGGTGGCTACTATTAATCATTACTTTGGATAAGAAGCATACACAGTAATCCAGAGACAGTGACAATTATGATCAATCTCCTCAGTGACTACTGATAAGCACCAGGCTCTGTGTTCTGGAAAAAAAAATAGCTTGGAATAACTATGGCCAGGAACAGAAACCAATGTGTTCTCCAAATGTGGCAGAGGTAGGGTCTATTATAGTAATTATTGGGACCCTAACTTTGGAGTTGCATCAGGGAAGCATGTTAGAGACTGGCAGTAGACTAATTCTCCTTCTGAAGTCTTAAGGAGATCATAATTATTCTAGAGAAAGTTGTTGAAAAAAAATCCCAATTTCACCTAAAAGACTATCCTTCACTAAAAGTGAACAAAACAAGGAATAGAAGAGAAATTTCACTTTCTTCAACTTAATTCACAAGAGCAAACACATTTGATTTCTTACTTTTTCCTTTGCTTTTGAACTTGCAAAGTAATTTAATTTTTGGACTAATTTCTCCCCAGAAATGTGATAATGAGAGGATGTTTATATTCAATTTGGGGAGGCTTTACACTCTTGACATTTTATTATTGAGTGTATCTTAATGTTGTCATTTAATTTTATTGTAGTATCTCTTGTGGGCTATACTGAAAAATATAGCTAGACATAATTTGAAAAAGGAAATAGAGTAAGAATAAATGTTCACCTATGGGTATAGGGTGGACTCAGAGTTAATTTAATTAATACACACTTCTGCCCCATTCCAGTACCATCAAGGGACAAAATCTGAACTGTCCATCAGGGGCCTCAAAAGATACCCACAGTACAGTGATTTAGAGTACAGACATCTTCAAAGCCAGTGCTGACTTTCTCGAGGCCACTATTAGTCATCAAGGAGAATCTCCATACACTTAGTCTTCTATCTGACATAGAGAAAAACATTTTACCACTGGACTCCTGACTAATTACTACTTTTCTGCATGAAGATGTTTTCAGAAGAAACTATCCAAGCCATATTGTTCTGTGGGAGACAGGAACTTTATCTTTCTCTCTGCATCAAACCAGTGAGAAGCTATGTCTTGGGGAGCTACGCTGCCCTTCAGATGCCAGCTTCCCTCATCTATGTTATTTTATAGAAAGAAGTTAGCCAACTGCATCTTCATTCTCTTTCGCCTTACTTCTCAGTTAGTTCAAAGCCTCATCAAGAAAGAGTTGTCTTATTCCTCTGATCCCTGGAGGGCCCCCAGCAAACAGTTCACACTGAGTAAGAACCTGGATGCTCCATCAGTGTTTGCTGAATGAATCATGACAACTGAGATACACAAATACCATCAAAGACAAATGGATCCAAAGTCAGAGAAATTCCTCAATAAAGATGTTGACATATGTAAATAAATGCATTTTTCTTACGTTTAATTTGACCAGAGACACAGGGCTTTAAAAAATAGTTTGCAAGAAAAATGTTGCCTAGTGAAGCTCTGTCTACTATAGGCAAACTGTGTCAGGAGGGAAGTCTTGATGTGCAGGCCTTGTTAAATATTCAATACACATGAAAGCCCTGAAGCAATCTTCTCTTACTTTTTTACTAATACAGAGAATTACTCTCTTGTACAATTATTGAAAACTCCAAATAATAGGAACAAAATTCAATGATTTAAAGTCTGATACTACATAAAGAATCAGGTCTAATATTTTAGTGTATATATTTTCACTTTTTATTCTGCACTTAAAATTCATTATTTTAGGGCCAAAGATTTAGCTCAGTGGTTGTGGCACCTGCCTGGCAAGTACAAGGTCCCAGGTTTGATCCCTGGTAACCACATGTAACAATACCAGGTGTGATGACTCATGCCTGTAATCCCAGCATTCAGGAGGCAAAGGCAGGAAGACTTCTGTGAGTTCGAGGATTCCCTGGGCTACATAGTGAAGTCAGGGCCAGCCTGAACTACAAAGCTAGAACCTATATCAAAAACAAATTATTTTATATAAAATTTTTACCAAAATAGGACATAAAGTCTAATTTCGCTTCTCCTTTGACTGTTGTCAGTATTTAAATACCATCTAGTACTTTTAAATGAATGTAAATTTTACATGATCTAGATATACAGTAACCCACTTCATCCACCATGTATGTTGATATAGTTGTTTATAGATTTTCTCTATATAAACAAAACTATAAAAACAGATTTGCATGTACTCTTTACCCATACAGATTTGATGAATTAGTTAACTTTTCCCAAGATGTATTGTTTATCATATTTATGGAGCATTTTGGATACACTGTCTTATTTAAACCTTATAAAAGCCCATGAGGAATCTCCACACTGATCTCCACAAGCCTACAATTACACCAACAGTGGAGAAGGGTTCCTTTCTCGCCAGCATTTATTGCTGATTGATTTTGCAATAGCAGCCATTCTTTGTGGGGTGAGATGAAATCTCAGTGTGGTTTTCAACTGCATCTCTCAAGTGACCAGTGATGTTGAACATTTCTTCATATGTTTATTTCCTGCTTTTACTTCTGCCTCTGAGAAGTGTCTGTTTATTTCAGATGCCCATGTTTGAATAGGATCTTTAAACTTGGGGGGACTGATTTGTTTAAGATCAGTGTGGAGATTCTTCAGAAAACCAGGATTAGAGGTCTCATTTGACCCTGCTATTCCCCTGCTAGGAATGTACCCAAAGGAATTAAAAGATTCATATTGCAAAGACATATGTACACCCATTTCCATAGCAGCTCAGTTTGTGATATAGCCCAACCCTGGAAACAACCCAGATGCCCATCAACTGCAGACTGGTTAAAGAAGATGTGTTTTTTAATAAAATGGAGTATTACTCTGCCATAAAGAATGACAAGTTTCATTCATTTCTGTGCAAATGCATATACCTTGAGGACACACTAATAAGTGAAATAAATATATCACAGATCAGTAAATACCATATCTTTTCTCTGGTATGAGAACCTGTAGCTATAAATGACTTCTAGAATGTATGACAGATTTTGTAAAATGGAAAATATTCAAAGGGAACGTGGTGGTGGAACATAATGAGGGGAAAGAATAAATATGCTTTGGAAAGAAAAAGAAATAGCATGTATATAAGGGGTGGGGGGGTAGTGGGTGGATAGGGATATGGGTAAAAATGAGAATTAACCTCTGTCATATACTGGTACAAATTCCCCAGTGTTGAGTGTGATTGTAAGCTGTATATAAAATGTACCAGTAAAGAATTCAATTTTAAAATAGCCCATGAGATACTGCTCTCTTAGTTTTACATAGGAGAAGGCCAAATTTTAGGGTAGTTAACTGGTCACATTATTAATTAGGGAAAGAACTGGAATCCACATGTCTTCTACCCAAGCTGAGCCAAAAATTTCCCCCTGGCAAGCTCTTTCCCAGGTAAGTCATTCTTTGGGGAAACTACTATAATGAGATTTCTTTTTTGATTTATTTCATAATTAATGAGAATCACTGAAATGCTTTTCAATTATCTTACTATTTCCAATAGCCAATTTCAGCTGATTGTAGTATTTAGTTTCCCAGAGAGTCATGCATACCATTTTTTTTTTTTTTTTTTTTTTTT
>PVIC010044501.1:0-14980 GCA_004025085.1 Thryonomys swinderianus
GTTCACTCCAGCTGCAGTTTGGGGCATGCTCTTTTTAATCTACCCCCATTCTGCTGGTGTCTCAGCATTGCCCACCTCTGCAGGGCAAACCAGAGACTGGGTACATGGTGAGGCCTTCCAGCTGGTGTTCTTTCTCCCCTCCTGGGCTCCATCGCTTCTTTCCAGCTGAGTCTAGGTGTGTACATGAGTGTGTGCTTGTGTGCATAATGATGGCAGGTACGACCTCTGCTTCAGGTCCCTAAACTCTCGCCCCAGCTGCACAAACAGACCTGCAGAGTGACTAGGTCCCCTAAGGATCTCCAACGCAGGATTGAAGCATTACTGATGGAATTAAAGCAAAACTGGATATTATTTAATAATTTAGCACATCATAAATTAACAGATCAGTTTGATAATTTTTGACAAGTTGGTGCAACTGCTATCCAATTTACAGAAGTGCTCCATCTCCCTAGGAGGAAGTCCCCACACACTACCTTTCTGTCCATCTCCCCCAAGCCTCCCTTTCAGCCACTAGCTGAATGATAGTGCTATAGATCAGTCTTTCAGTTCAAATGTTTTCAGTTTAAACATCAGGACTCTTTGCCATGTCGGTCCGTATCCCGGCCTCCTGCTTTTCTCTGGGCTCCCACTGCAGCCTGTGGCAGATACTGTCTGATGGAACAGCACCATCAGTGAACAGCCTGGAGAAAGCACAAGAGTCGTGGGAGTCAGACACCTACCTGAGGGTTCTGTGCTGGCTGTGTGGGGGACAGGGCACTGGGTCTTCCCAAGGCTCCTTTGCTATATAAATACTGTACTTCTTGTAATAACTTCAACCAGTGGTTTGATGTGGATGTCTCTCACAGGCCTCAGGCCCACAGCTGATCTGTCCTCATATAATTCTGAATTAGAGCCACTGCTGCTTCTTGCACCCACTGTATTAGCTAGCATTTTGTCACTGGGACCAAATAAATACCAACATACACATCTTAAAGGAGGAAGGGTGTATTAGACTTGTGGTTTCAGAGGATTCAGTCCATGGTTAGCCAGTGTCAACCTGGAAACATGTTAGTGGAAGGTGAGAGTAGAGCAAAGCTACTCACTTTGAGGTGGTTGGGAAAGCAGGGCCTGGGGGAAGGGTGGCAGTAAGTGCTAAACTCCCCAAAGGCACACCCTTCATGACCGACCTCCAGCAAAAACCTGCCTCCAGATAGCACATCCGGCTACGAACATCATGGATTAATCTGCTAAGGAGTCTAGTGCCCCCAAGATCCAATTACTTCTCCCAGATTTTCTTAACCAGTCGAGTTAAGAATTAAACTCAGCTGTCACGCCCACCGACTTTGCATGACAGGTTCAAAAACAGAAAGCCCTTCTTCATGCTCGGCTGGAGCCTCATTTGCCAATCTCAAGCTTACCACTGACCTGTAAGCTGTAATCTCGAATTTGTGCTCATCAGCTCCCTACCCTCGTGGGGCACCCGAAGTGCTAACTTACAAGTTCTAGGGCTGGAGGAATAGAAAGGTGCAACGAGGGCTGCAAAGAGGGCATCTGACCTGCATCACCTGTCACTCTTAGTCTTGCAGCAGCACCTTTCTCCTCCTCCCACAGTACACTGGGTCCTGCATCTTTATGCCATTTCTATAAGGCTTAGGGAAGGGACATGGGGGAAAGACCAGGGTCCTGCAGTCATCTGAGAAAAATGCCTGCCCTTTGGCATAGGGGACCTGCCTCCTCATGCTGGACCTTGGGTCCCCTCATACCTGTTGCTAGAGAGAACATCGTTTGGCTCCCTGGGCCAGCTCTGCTGGGTTCAGAGGCTCTGTGAGACCAAAAAGAGGGAAAAGACATGGCAAGGCAAACCCTGCACTTCAGCCTCCCTGCAGGTGTGGTTTGCTGATCTCTGGCCCAACCTTCCCATGGACCCCTTCCATGGCCAGACATGGGACAGAGAGACAGTCCTACCCTAGTCCAGGCCAACGGGCCCTCAGGTGGGTCTGTGCCCTTGCACGTGTGACTTCACTGAGCATGCACCTGTGCTCTAGGGCGCAAGTGGAGAGGATGCTCAGTTCTCCTGCCTACCTCTGGAGCTCTGGGTCCTGCTGTGTGGGCTCCTGCATCCCAGTGACTCTCTAGGTGTCAGTGCCCCAGAGCATCTTTCAGGATTTGTGTCTGTTGAATGGAGTCGTGATGCCTTCATCCCTAAGCAGGAGGAACAATGGTTGTGGTGTGGATCCTGATGGGGTGACCGCAGAGGTCCCAAACCAGTCCTCAATGTGAATAGAAGTCTCAGCCTAACATTCAGATCCTCTGTGGTCTGGGGTGCTGTCACCTTTTCCTCCTCACCACAGCCACCTGGCTGTATGACTGAGTTTAATCACATCCCCTTCGTGCCTCATTCTCCCAAATGTCAAATGGGCTCATCTGTCATCTGCAGACACAGGGAGGACATTTTCTTCTGCTCATGAGGCAGCCACAGGCCCTGGCCTGATTGTCTCAAGGGTTTTTGCAGCTCCAAGGATGTGGCCAGGGAAGACTATCCTCTTTCCTTTCTTTTCCTTCCCTTCTCTTCCTTTCTTTTCCCTTCCCTTCCCTTCCCTGTGGCCTGCACTCTGTCAGCCCATCCCCCACGACCAGGGCTCTGGGCTCAGCAGGCCTGGGTGGGGAGGAAGTGGGAAGCACAGGGAGGACCTGTCCTTCTGTAGCCATCCTACAAAATGATGTGGTCCTTTCAGTTTGTACAGAAATCCCACTCACACAGAAGCCTGGACAAGACAGCCTGGCTGGAAGTGTCACATGGCCACAGGGCGTGGGCTGTGATGGCCCTGACCTTAACTGCCCCTAGAGGCCTAGGAATGGCAGTAGAGGGGGGTATCCTGGGAGATTCAGGCAGTGGGCCTAGAAAGAGATCTTGTAGGTGCCTTTGGGGGCCCACAGATTGGGTGTGTCTTGCTTGTCTAGAACAGAGATGAGATAATAAGTTCAGAAAACAGGACTGGAGCCCAGCGGGGCTGTGTGAAGTCACAAGGGAAGAGCTGGGAGGGTGAAGTCACAGAGGCCCAGGAGGGCGACCAAAGCATTTCACGAGGGAGCAGGCATATGTGATGAGGGCGATGGTGACACACACTACGCCATGCCTTGTTGGGCATCGTCCCCTGGCGGTGGAGAGGACAGACCCTGGTATGGAGGTACAGGTCCACCAGTACCCACCCAACGTGACCGTGGCCTCCAGTACTAACAGTACCTTCCCAGATGTACACATATGAGAATGCACCGTCAGGCTGTTTCCTCGTCTGTACAGCAGAGATGTTAACTCTTACCCCTGAAGATTATTTTTGTTTTTGTCAGTCTTTGGAATGGAATAATACGATTACAAGAAACTCCTGCTCTCTCCCTCATTCGAATGAGCTGGTCTATGGTGCTGTTTGGAATCTCAGACTTCTATTTATCAAAAGAAAAGTATTTCTTTTCCCAGCACTCTGTGAGGCTGAGGTAGAAAGATTACGAAGGAGAGCCTAGATGGGGCCGCTGAATAACTGAACCCTGTCTCAAATAAAAGTACTTATTTTCTCATCAAAACACACAAATATTGAATGATTTCACTGTTATAAGCTACTTAAAGCAGAGCAAATCTTAGAGGCGGGACTCAGCATGCTGGTTGCTGGGCTGGGGGAGGAGGAGACTGCAAAGTCCACTTTCATGGGCGGAGTTTCAGCTTTATGAGATGAAGTGTGGAGGTGGGTGTTGGTGGTGGTTGCACCACATGACAATACTTAATGCTGTTAAACTGTGTACTGAAAATCTGTTTGCATGGTCCATTTTGTATTGCACCACAACAAAAACTTGGGAGGAAGCGCTATGTCCGCGATCTTGCCTATATTGTATATTATAAGGGAAGCACAGTTGGCTTTTGGAGTCTAGGCTTTTCTGGAAAGACTAGGTTAGACTTGGTGACGACATTAGCTCTGGGAAAACAAGACGGTGCCCTGGCGCAATCCAGAGCAACTGGCATGAACTGCATGGGCCGCAGTGAGGGCTGCAGGGACTCACACAAAATCCCCTGTGGGCTGCAGGAGCAAGAAGGCAGTTGTGCCAGGGAGTAGTACTTGAGTGAAATTTTTAACTGTGTAAAAATCTCCAAGGATGTTTCAGATGGATGCTTTTTCTGCCTATCTTTCGTGGGTTTTTTTTGTTTGTTTGTTTGTTTGTTTGTTTGTTTTGTAATGCTGAGGGTTGACTGAACGCAAGGGCTTCACACTGAGGCCCATCCATCAGCCCGTCTGTCTATCTATTTTGAGACAAAGTCTAAATTCCTTCATGGCTCATGCTGGGCTGAAAGTTGTCATCCTCCTGCCTCAGCCTCCCAGAGTCCTGGGATCACAGATGTGTACACCACCACACTCAGCTCCTTTAAATTCTTTAACATTTGTATATTACTTATCTATTGCTACCTAGCAAATGATGCCAAAACTTAGTGGCTTAAAATAATAGGCATTTATAATCACCTCTTCCTTGAGGCTGGGGCACGCTGGGATGGATTAGCTGGATCAAGGGCTCTCAGGAGGTTACAAACAATGGCAGCCAAGCTGTCCTGTCATCTCTGGGCCTATCTGGGCCAGAGGCCTCACTCTGATTGCCACTATGACTACTAACACTGGCTGTTAGCCTAAGGGGGCTACATGGGCTGCCAAAGTGTTCTCACAACATGGTAGTTGGCATCCCCAGCGTAAGGCATCCCTGATGAGCTCCCCCAGATCTGGCATCACACACCATCACTGCCTCTCTTCTGGTGGAATTACTTCCCCTAAGAAAGGAAGGAACATCACAGGATTTGGGAACATGTTTTAAATCCATCAGAAGAGTGCATTTTTTCAAACATGTAAAAGCATAGGAAATAGCAGGGTGACCTCCATACACCCATCACCCAGCTTTCAGTGAGGAACGTGGGCCATACCAGCTTCTAGGGATGTGACCAACACACAGTTAATCCAAGGCACAGTTTGTTGCATTTGACTGAAGTGACCATCATGGGTGTCCCCGTGATCTTTCGAATGTATTCCTTATGTCCCACTGCACACCCTCAACCCCCAGGCACCCACGGATCTGCTTTCTGTCAATATTTTATGGTTAACAAGTGAAACCATATAATATATTTTCTCTTAATTGTTGGATATTTTCACTCTGGTTAATTCTCTTGAAATTCACCTATGCTGTGTTCATTACTTTTTCTTACTGAGTAGTATTCCATTGCACTTGTATATTATTATTTGTTTATACGATCTCCTATGGATGGAAATCTGTACTGATTCTAGTTTGGGAAGTCACAAATAAAGCTGCTGTACACATTTGTGTACAAGTGTTTGTGTGTACATAGGATTCATTTCTCTTGGGCAGATATTTAGCAGAGAAATGGCCGCCTTATATGGTAAGGTATGTTTACCCTCTTAGTGTGCTGCCAAACTACTTGGCCAAGTAGTTGAACTGTTGACATTCTCAGAACAGCATATGAGAGTTAGCTGTTCCACCTCCTCACCAACATTTGACAAAATCAATCTTTCTCATTTTAGACAGACTACACTTAATAGGAACATTTCATTGTGTCTTTAGCATACTTTGCACTAATGAATAATGAATTTAATTTCTTTACACATGCTTATTTGCTATCTATCTATTCTATTGGTAATATCTGTTGACATTTTTTTGCCTGTTTTTAACTGAGTTGTGTGTTTACTAGTTACAGAGGATTCTTTTGAATTGGTCCCCAGAATTATTCTTAAAGCACATTATTGAGGTCTGTTTAACATATAAGGAACTGTCTGTATATGTTTACTGTATATAATTTGATGAGTTTGTAGATAAATGTATACTTATGAATCTGTTACCACAATCTATAGCATAAATATATCTACACCTCCAAAAGTATCTTGCTATCCTCTTCACTTATGACTATTACTATTAATGATTCTTACTTCGTTTCAAGAATTCCTTGTAGTATCCTGGCTAAAAGTCTCACGTACATGTAATGTATAAATATGTTCTCTCAAGCTAGGACCTGTCTTTTCATATTCTTAAATGTTTGGGGGTTTTGTTTTTGTATTGCTGAGGATTTGACACAGGGCCTCACACTAGCCAGGAGCCCAGGCTCATACTAGCCAGGGGCTCCACCACTGGGCTCCTCCCAAAACCCACTCTTTTTTTTTTGAGACAAAAGTCTTTTAAGGAGAGGTTCTTAATTTTGATGAAGTCTACTTATCTTCACAAGAGAGACAGACAGAGAGACAGAATGAGAATTTGCTTTGGGTTTCTATGAAGGAATTATTTGCCAAACCTAGGTCATACAGATTTTCTCTGAGAAGTTTTATAATTTCAGGTTTCACATTGTGAAACCTATGATCCATTTTTAGTTCAATTATGTGTATCATTTAAGACATGGATCAAAGGCCTTTTCTTTATGTGTATTTTAAATTTCATTTTGGGGGATATATATAACCAGTTTTTCCAGCATACATTGGAAAGACTGTTGTTAAAAATCAATTTTCCACTGGGCATGGTGGCTCACGCCTGTAATCCCAGCACTTGGGAGGCAGAGGCAGGAGGATTGCTGAGTTTGAGCCTTGCCTGGGCTACATAGTGAGCTCAGGGCCAGCCTGAACTACAAAGTGAGACACTGTCTCAAAAAAAAAAATCAATTTTCCATATATCTGTGGATCTATTTCTAGACTTGTAATTTTTCATTGATTTATTTGCCTAGCTTTAAAATTATTTAAATATTAATTTTATTAATAAATATTAATTACTTAATAAATATTAAATATTAAAATTTTAAAATATTAAATTATTTAAATATTAATTACAGTAGTTTCACAAGATTATTTCCCATTTTTAAAAATAGATAGAATTCTCCTATTATAATATTCATGTACTAAAGTATACAATTCAGTAAGTTTTCTTTTTTTTTTTTTTTTTTTTTTTTGAGACAAGGTCTCGCTTTGTAGTTCAGGCTGGCCCTGACTCACTATGTAGCCCAGGCAAGCCTCGAACCAAGAAATCCTCCTGTCTCTGCTTCCCTAGTGCTGGGATTACAGCCGTGAACCACCACGCCCGGCACTGTGGTATGTGGTATTGATTGCTGGTGGGTGTGAGCCACCATGCCCAGCGTCGTATGTGGTTACCGGGATTGAACTCCGGACCTTGCGCTAGTGAGGCAGGCGCTGGAACCACTGAGCTAACCCTCCGGCCCAGTAAGTTTTATATATTAACAGTTTTGTGCAACCACCACCCCTGTCTAATTCCAGAACATTTTTATCATCCCAAAAGGAAACCTATACATTAATGATTCTCTATTCCTCTTCTCCTTGGACCTAGGTAACCAGGAATCTACTCTTCTGTCTGTGAATTTATGTCCTGGGCTATTTTTCACTTCTTAAAATTCACTTTCCCCTCATATTAGGTAATAATAATCCTCAATCCTGCATTCTTCATTCTCTTGGGCTCCTTTTTAATAGTTTTATTGTGTATATAAAAAGATAAAATATTGTGTGTATATATGAATATAAAATACATTACATATTTAGGTTATATATTTTTATATATTATATATTTATTATAAATATTATATTTATATATTATATATTTTAAAATATAAAATATTGTGTGTGTATATATATTATACATATGTATATATGATTTCTAGAATAATCTTGCCACTTGTAACTTTGCCAAATGATGTCATGGTACCTGGCATTTAGTGGGAGGCTCACTTTCTCACTTTGTAACATCCCAATAAGGTGGACTCACACTGCCGTCTATTGCTATAGTCTATTCTACCTCCTCTCATTATGTGAGAATAAGCCACAGGCTAACCTTCCGCTCTCTGTAGTTGGATATTTGGCCTGTTTCCATGTTTTTCTGCTCTGAACAATGTTGCTATGAATACTCCTGGTTGTGTTTCCCGAGTACTTGGGAGTGAAAACCTAGAGCACTGATTATGTTATCTTTCAACTTTACAAAATAATGCAAAGCTGGTTTTTTGGAAATGTTTCCACCAATTTCTACTCTCCCCAGAAATGTACAAGAAACCCTTGATGTGGGTGTGGATTGACACATTTTTTTAAAAAACTTGGTATTGTCACACTTTTAAAAAACAATAGCCAATCGAATGGGTGTAAAATAGTGCTCATTATGACCTTGGTTTGTGTTTTCTTGATTACCAAAGATATAGAGCATCTTTTTGTATGTCTCCAGTCCATATAGCTCCTTTCTGTGAAATCCTCACTTGCATTTCCTGTCCATGTTTCTGTTGGGTTCATTGGGTCCATCTTCTTTTTCAAAATGGGAGGTAGATATAGGAACATATTCTCTAAATGAATCCTTCTCAGTATGTATATTGCAAATATCTTCTTCCAATGTATATCATGTCCTTTTTTTTTTACTATCTTCAAATTGCCTCTTGAAAAACAAAATTTCTTTATTTTAATATATTCAAATTATAACTTTTTGCATTTTAGCCAACGTTTTGTGTTTTAAGACACTCTAACCGCAGGTATTAAAGATATTCACATACATTTTCTGCTAAAAATATTAAGCAGGGGGCCAGAGGGTTAGCTCAGTGGTTGCAGCCCCTGCCTCGCAAGCGCAAGGTCCTGAGTTCGATCCCGGTAACCACATACAATGCTGGGCATGGAGACTCATGCCCACCAGCAATCAATACCACATACCACAGTGCCGAACGTGGTGGCTCACGCCTGTAATCCCAGCACTCGGGAGGCAGAGACAGGAGGATTGCTGAGTTTGAGGCTTGCCTGGGCTACATATGTAGTGAGCTCAGGGCCAGCCTGAGTTACAAAGCGAGGCCCTGTCTCAAAAAAAAAAAAAAAAATGAAGCAGGGCTTTACTTCATAGTATACTTTTGATCTCACTTGGAGTCGTGATCATGGCAACCACAAATTTTCTATTCCATTTCGACCTTAATTACTAATATCTAGCTCTTAATCATTTTAGCATTCAATCTCACAGCAACCAGCAAAAGATAAGGTTTAGGTAGCAGAAGGGAAAATGTAAAGAGCCTGTGGGATTTAAAGAAACAGTGAAAAGACTAAGGACTGTAAGATCTGTAATACAGATCCAAGAGTCACCTTCATTAACAAGCCCATAGCAGAGGTGTCAAGATGAAAGGGCTCCTGGTGGTTCTGAAGAGACAATGTCAACAGTAAGGGGATCAGGCTGGGTTGAAACTAGGAGACAGAGTCCAAAGCTTGTCACCTGACAATCTTTGACATGTGCACTAGGTGGTCCGTGATAAGGTGACCCTTGTGTGCCGTGCTGTAGTTGAATATGTCCTTCCCTGGATACAGCTTCGGCTGAGGCGTCTGCGTCCTTCATTAGGGAAGTGTGCTTGATGAGCCTCCGTGCCTGGTACCTCTGATGTGGCCCCATGAGTCTATGGATCTGTGTGCCTTCATTTACCTCTTGGGTTCACAGGTGCAGTTTTGTAAATGAATGTGAATAATTCACTTAGCAGACTCTGCCTTCTGATCTGATGGTGGTTGTAAAGCTATCACAGACAACGTTCAAAGTGATTCTGCCTAGTAGCTCAAGGCAAGCTGAAGCCAGAAATCTGCTTCCTCCTTTTTCCTATTTTCCTTCCTTGTTCTGTCTCGTGAACTCTTCTCAGTGATAACCATCTTGCTCTTTATCCAGCTGTTGTGTTTTTTAATTTAAAGTGTACATGTACATAATTAGTATTTCTACTTGGTTCTTTTTTATGAGCTTTCCAAATAGCTGTCCAATTTGAATGAGGCCGCTTTTCGCCTGAGATACTGTCTGTTGCATCAGGAAGTAACAGTTGGATGGGAAGGGCTACTCTGGGAAGGTTCTGAAAGACTCAAGAGATGACAGTGCTTGTGGCCTGCAATATACATTTCCGTATTTTCACATGCATAGTGGGCAAGTAAGTGCTCTACCACCCTCTTTGTGATCTTTTTTCCAGTACTGAGAACTGAACCCACCCGCTGCACTGAGCTATATCTGCAGCTCTTTTGGTTTTCTCTTTTGAGACAGGGTCTCACTAAGCTGCTAAGTTGCCCAGGCAGAGAGTCATTTTTAAAACCCATAAAATGGTTTTGCTTCTAATTTATTTTACAATCAGAACACTGAAATATAATAATGATGAATATATATAATAATGAATCCAGCATAGATTATATTCAACTTTGTAGTGACACAGTTGTAAAATATTTTAAGTATATTCCGTGAAGGAAGCATGCACTGGACCCACTAAAGTCTCTGGCCTCACTCCATCCAAGGCACAGTCTCTATTCACTCTATACAGCAACTGTCACCTTGGGGCTGGTCTTCACTCTTACTCTGTACCCCAGAGAGGTGAAGCATCATTTCACAGGAGATCCTTTTGAGAAGGAAAGAGACACACTAGGACAGAAGCCCAGTTGTTCCTCATTCCTTTCGGCCAGTTCCTTTTAAGTCCAGAGTCCCTGGACAACCCAGTTTTTACTTCTGAAGTACAAGGCAGATTCCTTTGGACCCAAGAAGATGGTGGAGAAGCCAGAGCAGAATAACCACAATTCCCTTTCCATTGTATCCTCCCAGGGGCCTGGCAGCTGGAAGGCGTCTAGCCCCAGGCCCTAATCACCATATCCCAAACAACAATTTAAATAGCTCCTATCAGCCCAGGGGTGCTCACAATGGTCTACCTCCTGGGTTGGATTTGGGGGAAAGAAATCCAACAGTTGAACTCCTTCAAGATGCAGATCTTAACTTTGTCATTTACCTGACTCAGGAGTTTTTGGTATTTTCCTATAGGGCTTTCAGATTCTTTGTCTGCCTCTTTGAGGAGGAAAGAGAATGTTGGCTCTGCACTTGTGCAAGTGCACTTGTTCCCAGCTCCCTCCTAAGGAAAGGTACTAACCTGAGTGCTCATCCTTGATGATTGCCCATGTGGTCCCAAGATTAGGAGGCAAGATGTGACCATTGATTGCCTTTCTCATTTAAGCTGGATGGGCACCTTGATGGTCTTTGAGGACGTATCTTACTGTATAAACACAGCTGTAGGACTCTCTTCTACCCTTGATTTCTTTTATGCGGTCCCAGCCAGAAGTTGATGAGCTCACAAACTTTGGATTAGGGCCTAGAGAAAGGCAGGCAAACTTAGTCAGCAGAGTCTAGCCTTATGTTTCAACCTATCTTTTGTCCAACTTGTACCTGGACAGCTATTAAGAGAAATTTTGATTCTTATTTGGCTCCTCTTCATTCCAGTGAACTTTCTGGAGCTGAAAGAAAGGGAGAAGAAATTACTAACAGGACAGGAACCTGACCTTCTAGGATGGTGATAAATCTTTTGGAGCAGGGGTGGCAAATCTATGGCACATGTGCCACAGTGGGCTGTTTGTATTATTGAAAGCTCTGAAAGGTTTACCATCATGATTGCAGAACTTTCAGTGATGCAAACAGCATGAGCTGCAGGTTTTCCACCATTGCTCTAGGATTTCTGACCACATACCATTTATCTGCAACTGTAGCTTTTCAC
The DNA here is from genome assembly GCA_004025085.1 of Thryonomys swinderianus. Taxonomy (NCBI): domain Eukaryota; kingdom Metazoa; phylum Chordata; class Mammalia; order Rodentia; family Thryonomyidae; genus Thryonomys; species Thryonomys swinderianus. The sequence goes on from PVIC010044501.1 coordinate 11,522, forward strand.
CTGTGATCATAAAGGTTTTCCAGCCCCAGTGTGAACTGGCTGCTGCCTTCTGCCCCTTCACCTCCGCTTGCTTTGTTCCTGGCAATGATCCTTTTTGCTTATTTTCACCATTAACCAGGATTCCTGCCCCTTGTGATGCATATGAACAAAGTTAAATAGGAACTATTGCCGCCACTAGCATCTCCTCCCAAAGGAGATGGAGACCTCAAGTCACTCCACCCATGGGGCAGGTACTAGGTTCAGAAAAAGAATTTTCCAGATGTGTCGGGGAGAGATTAGAACAGGTTATTAGGCAGAATTAAAGGAGCACATAGACAAAGAGAACAGAACACAGGCCTGCAAGAGAGAGGCTCATTACAGTCTGAGGCTGGGGTTTTTAATGTAGTCTTTGGGGTGTCCGGAAGTTGGTGATCCAACATGTGTCGCCTACCGACATCAGCCTGCCCACTCTGGGCTGGGTTAAAAGGCATCGTTTCCCTGTGTTTGAGGGTTAGAGATAAGGTGTCCGCCTCACAGTGCTGCTTCCCAGAGGATGGACATCTGTGGGATGAAGCCCCGAGGCTCAATCTACAGGTGACAAGCACCAAGCAACCAGGTTACAGGTTTATTATATCTAGCAAGTAAGAATGTTTTTTTGGAGTGAGTTTCCGAGAAGGGAAAAAGACACTGCAAGCGTGGGTAATTTGGTGTTCTGATGCTGTAGATCTTTAAGGTACAATTCAAAAACAATTGTTTTTCTCTATTCTACCCATCCTTTATCTTACCTCATGGTGATTTTCTGGATGGGATTCAAAGAAGTAAAGCTATTTTCCAGAGTGTTTGCTCTGGGCTTGGCATCGCGAGGCCCCATTCTCTGTTCTTGGACAAGGCAGAGCCCTGTCCTTGGCTTGGGCTGTCTGCATCCCGACAGGGAATTTTCAGCTCCCCGAGATGACATGCTCTAGCACAGACAGGCTGTTCATCTCACCCACTTATCCGCTGTCTATCCTCCTTACTAGTGGAAGTGCTATAAGGATAGTTCTTATTAAATTAAGCATGAGATGAAATCATCTCTTTAGAGCCTTTTACCTGCCCATTTCCCCAGGGCACTTCTTTATTAAGTAATTTCTCACATTTTCCGAGTGAGTCAGCCTGTGATGGCTGCTGTGCCGGGGAGAAGAAGAGGGGAGCAGAGAGAAGGCACAGCAAGGGCTGAGTGAGGCTGACCGAGGGGACAGAGAAGAAGGCCCTCTGTCCCAAAGAGCCCTCATTCGAAATGCTACCTTCTGATTCCTTCCCCCCAGGAAATCCATCTGCTCCCTGTTGGGGCTGCGCCCTCAGGGAGGAAGCAGGGTCTGTGTCCTAAGGTCTGAGAAATCAGATGGAAAGACCCAGAATGGAGAAGGAAGCTGCGGGGAAGGCCAGAGGCCAGCTTTCATTCCAGAAGAATGGCCCCCTATGCTAGAGAAAAACTTCTCTAAAGTGGTATTTGAGGCCTGAGAGCGTGACAGGGACCAACGAGCTACTACGCTGAAGACTTGAGCTGTGGAGAGAAAGGCAATGAGGGAAATTCACAAAGAGGAAGGCAAGTGGCCTGGGATCCAAGATGCCAGGCAGAGTCACCCTGCCCATGGGTTGTGGCAGTTCTCTTGATGGCCAAGATGTGGCCCCTCTGTTTGCCTTCAGCTTCTCTGAGAATCTTCAGCGGGATCTTCTCCACATTCTTTGTCTTTGAGTCTTGGAGGATCCTAGGGTTTGACCTCAGCTTTCTGTTTACCACCCACAGGCACTCTAATTGACTTCACCCAGCCCCACATCCAACCATAAATATACTGATAACCCCAAGTGTGTGCCTCAGGCTAGACCTTCAAGGCTCCTAGACTCAATTCTTGTTTGAAATGTCCATTTGGGTTGGATGTCAAACTATGTTCCAAACCAAACTCCCCACATCCCCCATTCCTTACCTATCTTAGTAACTTTCCAGTTACTCAAGCCAAAAATTGTGCAGGCATCCTTAATTCTTTCCTCTCTTGCAGTCATCCTTAATTCTCTCAGTTTCTCTCCCCTTCCTGCTCTCCACCCCCCCCCACACACACTTGTTTTTTATATGTAGTCCATCAGAAACTCCAGTCAACTCTGACTATCTGTTCCCAAATTACCCATGTTGCACCTGGAGGCCTGCCACAGTGTGGCTCCCTTCCTTGCCCTTTGGTGATCCCCATCCCCCATCCTAGTCATGTGAGCCGGCCTTCTAACACACAGGCGCATCATGCAGTGTGCACAATATCTAACACTAAGGGTAAGACCTACTGTGAACTCAGGCCTCTGGCTCCTCTTGTTTTTGTGTTTGTTCATCAACGGTAGCAAATGTACGTCATTAACATAAGATTAAGGAATAGCAGAAATTAAGGGGAGGATTGATAGCAACTGTGCATTTTCCCAATCAGTCTTTCCATATACCTCATTTGCTCTTCATAATTGTCATAACTAAAAGATAAATAAATAAGAGGGAAAGCCAGCCCCTTCACTCACCTGCTTTAAGCTCTCCTGGTGCTTCCGTCTCGTCTCATTCTCCCTCGCCCTCCTGTGTTCCATCCACAGAGCTTCCTTGCTTTTTCTCAAGTACAGCAAACCTCTCTCTCTACTCTATCCCTCCAGCCCAGGACCTTGCACCGCCTGGTGTGGAAAATTCCTCAGACATCTACTTGATTTTCTCCCTATTCTGTCTTCACAAGTCACCTGAAGTTCAAACTGTCCCTTACTGCGGCACCTCCTTTCACTCTCTCTTCCTCGCTCATGTTTTCTTCTTCTCTACGTGCAATGCCATCTGACATTTTAATGTAGAATAGCATTGTATTCTTTCCTTTCAGTCATTTTTCTATAGCTGCAAAATTAAAAGAACAAATTCCCAAGGCATACAACTGGACCACTAGGCCTGTCTCTTTTTGTCTCTTTAAACTTAATATACTCGTATCTCCAGCGGTTCAGATCAATATATTCCCACCTCAGCAGACTTCTTTGTGCTCTCGGAACTTTCTGGAAAGCTGGCTTTTCCTGCCCACAACAGCCACTTCTGCATGACACCTGGCTCCATGCAGGGAGCTCTCCCTCTCCGGAGACCTGTTCACCCTGTTTCTGTTCTTGTGAGACTTTTCACAGAAAGTTCTTCCGTTGTGGGGTCTACTGAGCACTTCTGCGGTATAGATGTCTCCACAACAAAAGGGGAACCTTGGCATCTGTCCTCCTGCCTTGTTCTGCCTAAGCTTGCCATCTGTGTGAGTGAGTGTGTGTGTGTGTGTGTGTGTGTGTGTGAGAGAGAGAGAGAGAGAGAGAGAGAGAGAGAGAGAGAGAGGAAAAAGATTTTGTCTTTACTAGAATGCAAGCATCTGAACGCAGGGACTTGGTACATTTTGATTAATGTTCTATCTTTGCTGTTTAAAAAAGAGCCTGGCTTAGTAAATATTTGTCAATTTAATGAAT